>JAXGGA010001433.1:0-153126 GCA_038373865.1 Uloborus plumipes
ATTACAGGAGGTGTTTGGAGCCCTCTAGCTCGCGAACTACTGGACGAAACATTGCCAAACTTCGCGAGCATGCATATTAGACCATGGGATTTTGATTTCTGGCATAAAAAAAATAGTTTGAAAAATCACCACCAGGGGGAAATTTGGCGCTGTAAAAGTGTATTACTCTGAAAATCGCGAATTAAACTTGAAAAGATGCTGTATAAATCAATTTCGCCAAGCAAAAATGATTGTTCTTTGCAAATGAGGTTTAATATGATTGCCGTAGAATTTTCTATTAAAAAAGAAAAATTACCACGAACAAAATAGCTGTCCACCAACCAAATAGAATGCAATAATTTGCCTAAACGCTTTGCTTTTAGCGATCATCTGTATAAATTGACTGACTGGGAGCATTCTCATCATTCTGAGCGCAGTTGCCTCTTGATGGCTTTACCTATGCAGGACCGCGCTTTGTTAGTGAAGCTCTACTATCAGCGTGATGAAAATGCCAATGTTACTCTTCGAGAATTTCGGCGAGTGAAGCAGTTGAGAAAAGGCCCGCTGACCATAACAAATTTAAGAAACATGATTAAGCGGTTTAAAATGACTGGATTTCTAGCCCAGCAACCAGGCTAGGGGCGCCAGACGGTTAATCAGCTACAAATTGACGAAGTTGCAAATGCTATTAGAGAACAATGCTTTGATGCTATCAAAGAAACATTTCTGATATCGCAAGTTTAAAAGATATGATAATTTTAAAAATTAGAGAAATCCATTCTGATATGTTATAGTCCAGGATCTGACAGCACTTCTGTAGGAATGTTTGAGTACGGAGAATTTTTTTGCGAAAATGTTTAGTAGGTGCCCTAGGAAGTATTTTGGACTCGGGTGGACATCCGCCACCTGGTGCATTTTTTTGCTATGACGTCATCAAAGATGGCGGCCATTTTGGCTCTCATAAATGCTAAAAAATGCCCAGCACTTCTGCAGGAAATTTAAAAATTGAGAATTTCTTTTCAAAAATGTTTAGTAGGTATCCTAGAAAGTATTTTAGACTCGGGTGAACATCCGTCTCCTGGTACATTTTCCTGTTATGACGTCATCAAAGATGGCGGCCGCTCGATCCTATAATGGCTCATATCTATGTTACTACTGGACCGATTTGCATGAAAATTGCAATTTTTTTACTAATTTGTCTGATGCTATTTGTCTTCAAGCTGCACTGTTAGAAATTTATTCGAAAAAATAATTGAAAATAAATTTATTGATTTTTTTTTTTTTTTCATTTTTAACTACCAAGACTTAACCATAAAAAATGGTGTTAACCCTTTTATTTTCACGAGAAAATGCTAATTTACCGCTGCTTGAATGCCAAAAGAATAAAGCTGTATTGCATAATAATAAAACGTCCTGCTCGTCCAAGCGATAGCAAGGAAAATTTAAATTTAGTTAAAATAGATGAGAATGAGAAGAAATGTGAAAATTCAGACGTATTGTAGCAGTTTAGGAGAACTATTTATCCCTGTTTACAGCTCCGATGTTGTTATTGTTTATGATTTTTCTACTCTGAAAGAATATTCGAAGATCCTCCTTTACCATTCTGTAGTGCTAAAGGTACAATGTACAAAAATATTATCTCAATTTATGGCCCGTGGCACTCTTTGCACTAGAAGGTGGCATATTCTCAAAGTCAATATTCTTCACATCAGGATACAGCTATAATCTTAGTTCATCTAAAAATTTACTGTATGACCCTTTTCGTATTACCTGCACTACGTATTATTTTGCTTGATTAACGAATTTGTTCTACGTATTCCAGTCGGATAATATACGTGGAATGTTTTCACCTGTTTTTCGGTGAATATTATGAACAAAAGTCGCGTAGAATCCATAACTCCAGTGCTCCCCCAAAGTTTCTAAACACCAAATCACAGAATAACAGTATACCAGGAAAATAAAGCTAACACCATTATTCTCGAAGTCTGCTTCCTCTGCTATCACGCAATTTAAGTCCAGGTCTTTCCACGTTGTAAGATCAGTTTGTTTCCTTATAATGCCCCAAAGCTGTTGTTTAGGACAGGCAGAGTAGCATCTTGAGAGATTTTAATAACATGTATAACAAACAATACTGCTACCTTGGCTCTACGCTCGTAGACTTTTTAGGGAAAAATTTGCTCTAACTGTCAAAAATTTTACAGACTCTTTCACAGCCTTTTGCGACACTCCCAATATATGATCGAAATAATAATAATAATAATAATAATAACAGGAACTGCTTCGGCAAGTTTTTTGTTTTTATCTGTCATAACCCCCCCCCCCTTTCGTGTAGAAAAGTTCACTATATAACAGGACTTTTCACCAGAATTGAACACATTTTCTTTTCTTATGTTACTGTAAGCTTGTTCTAGCTCTTTTAACAATGCACCTGTTTGCAAATTTAACAAATTCTTGTTCATTAAACATTGAACAGTTTTCAGATAGTTCGTACTGAAAGAGCTCTTCCACGTCAGAGGAACGAGCTAAAAGTTTTCGCATCATGAGATGAGGCCGGTGAGGCTGACTGTTTGACTTCTTTTTACTGTCTTTCCTTGTAGTAGTACAAGCATTTTGTGTTTTGTTGCAAGGAAATACTGCCAATATGGCTTTAAGCATGGAGCTTGAGCGATCTTGACTCATTTTCCCTCGTATCGTATAAAGTAGTCTCCAGTATGTCTTCAGTCACCAGTATTAAATAAGTTTAATATATTTTTCATTGTATCTTTTGAAGCCAGTGTTTTTGTCAGTGTGATGTATTGGGAAGTAGATTGAAAAAGTCTGTTTACAATGTTTAAATATGAACTTTCTAACAGGTCTTATTTAAACATTGAGACAGCTTTGCATCTAAGTTCAGAGTTTGCTTCTAAGAAAATTCATGGTAGTTGTTCAAACCATTTCTCTTTTGGAGAAAATCGTGGTTAGTTCCAATATCATGTCCGATTCAATAAACACATCGGATATTAGATCTTTTCAAAGAAATTTTCCTAAACAGCATATTACAATTGTTGCCGTTCGGAATGCACCCAACCCCTTTACAATATTTGCAAACTTATCTGGAATGTTTAGTTGAACATCACATACGATAACGTGTACACACCTTCGTCATAGGTTGCTGGTAGATAGTTCTGGCCAGTGGCGTTACATAGCACCCCAAAACCCCCACGGAGCAGAGGGGGGCATGAGGTTTGAGGGCGCACCTTCCTGAAAAATAGCACTATGAGTCACACGGGAAAAAAATTCTTATAGTTTAACAGGGAAGTGGAGGTGCACTTACAAATATAGCAAGGGGCGCACTTAAGACTATGTACGCTATTGGTTCTGGCCCAGCTGGTTGAGGACATGATTGAAATTCATTTGAGTTGTGTAAATAGTTGCATGGTAATTTATATGGTATAGATTCATTAGCAAAAATCAAAATTGTTGTTACTGTGGATTTTCTTCAAAACTGAATTTACATGATGGTAAAACCGGTTCTTCGAATGTTTTCAGAGGGGAAAAATCATAATCAACAGCAACCATCAGAACTGTGTAAAAGAATCAAGTAACTCTCCTAAACTGATACAGCATGTTTGAATTTTCGTATTTCTTCTCATTCGCCTTTATTTTAACTAAGTTTAAATTTTCCTTGCTATCGCTTGGACGAGCAGGACGTTTTACTATTTTGTAATACAGCAGCATCCAGTGGCGTACTCAGGTGTTGGGCTGATAGGGCTGCAGCCCCCTCCGAAATTTCTGAAACGAATTTTTAAAATGCAAGCTTTCAGTTTTTTTTGTTCTAAATTCCCCCCCCCCTTTTTTTTTTTTTTTTTTTGAAGTACCAAAACGAGAAAAGCTTTTAGAACAGATAGTTAAGTGTAGGACAAAACTAAAAGATTTTTTTTGACGTGTCTACTTTCTACTTTACTGTACATAATTATCCTATCATTCCATTTTGTTCATTTTTATTGTAAATCTATGTTTTAGAAATACAACACACACACACAATTAATGTTTTACGGTCATATAATTCTGCTAAATAAATTTCAGCAAATTGAATTAAAACCCAGTATTGGGAACAATAGTAAAATAAACTGCAAAATCATCATTATTAGAGCGTTAATTTGCCAAAATATTGCAAATAAGTGTTTCAGCAACACTTCTTTCAATGAAGAATTTTTTTTCATTTTAAATTTATCATTCTCTGTGTCTATCAAAACGCTTTCTTTACAATAATTTTAATGACAAAAAAGTTGTTTTTAATGTTGTATTTTTGTCGACTTAAATAGGCATTAAAGCAGAAATTCGAGACATTTACTTTTCTTAGCTACATTTCATGAGGTGCTCCCCCCACCTCGCTCACAAAGAGTCTTGACTCAGCCCCCCCCCCTGAAATGATTTGTCTGCGTACGCCACTGGCTGCATCTTTTGGTATGCAAGCAGCGGTAAATTAGCATTTTCTCGTGAAAATAAAAGGGTTAACACCATTTTTTATGGTTAAGTCTTGGTAGTTAAAAATGAAAAAAAAAAAAAAAAAAATCAATAAATTTATTTTCAATTATTTTTTCGAATAAATTTCTAACAGTGCAGCTTGAAGACAAATAGCATCAGACAAATTAGTAAAAAAAATCGCAATTTTCATGCAAATCGGTCCAGTAGTAACATAGATATGAGCCATTATAGGATCGAGCGGCCGCCATCTTTGATGACGTCATAACAGGAAAATGTACCAGGAGACGGATGTCCACCCGAGTCTAAAATACTTTCTAGGACACCTACTAAACATTTTTGAAAAGAAATTCTCAATTTTTAAATTTCCTGCAGAAATGCTGGGCATTTTTTAGCATTTATGAGAGCCAAAATGGTCGCCATCTTTGATGACGTCATAGCAAAAAAATGCCCCAGGTGGCGGATGTCCACCCGAGTCCAAAATACTTCCTAGGGCACCTACTAAACATTTTTGAAAAAAAATTCTCCGTACTCAAACATTCCTACAGAAGTGCTGTCAGATCCAGGACTATTACGAGCTGCCGCAGAAAATGTTCTGCATCGTATGCAGTTCTTAAAACTTTACAATGGCGATCATATCAAGCCACATTTGTGCCAAAAAAAGTCATTTTTGCAAATAAAATGGATGCATATTTTGTCAGTAGCAATTAATTCTTCAATAATCATAATAATACACTTTAACAGAGCCAAATTTCCCCCTGGCGGTAATTTTTCAAACTATTTTTTTTTAATTCCAGAAATCAAAATCCCATGGTCTAATATGCATGCTCACGAAGTTTGGCAGTGTTTCGCCCAGTAGTTCGCAAGCTAGAGGGCTCCAAACACCTCCTGTTAATTTATAACCACCCTGTATATAGATATCGATAACAGCATATTTCTAGAGTGCAAAGTATACATTGTTTTGAATGGGCGTGAATACAATTTTCTGCTTTTTCCCGGAGAGATAAGTGTAACTCTTTACAATCGCACACAAATTCATAGCTGACTTAGTAACGTCTACACTTCATCCTAAAGGAGCAAGGACACTTTTACCGCGAAAGTTATGAACTCTTTTAAAAATTATAGTCTAAAGGTTATGTTACTGCAGTCAACCATGTGGCTTGGGAAAGCTTTCTTGGACTTCTGTTTCATAATTTTTTGGATATTTTCCCAGTCAAAACTACCTTGCTCATCTCATTAAGTTACTGTTTCTCAGTACTTAAATCATTTTTATTGTCAAAATCGATCTGATCAATAACAAACTCTATAGGCTCATATTGAACGGATTTGAAAGTATGACATGTTATTTAGCTTCGTAACAGGCCCAAAAAATCACTTTAATCCACTGGTAGGTCCATCTAGCTTTAGCAAAAAATGCCGCAAATTAAGTTCATTCAAATGTAATTGGCAAATATCCCATTACAGAAATCTACCAAGTTTTTTTTTTCAGTTTCCGTATTATACCTTTGTATTTTCCTGTCTTTGTAGTGCATCCATCAAAAACAATGCAAACAATTTCCTAAGCAAAGAAACAGTTTATTGTTCCTGACTTGTCTAAGAAATGTAAATGTGTACTCTCATTGGTTGGAAGTAAAGGGAGCGCGGGCGGCGCCCAAAGTGCTGCCACTTCCTCGTGGTGAGTCCTGGGTAATTTCAATGAGCAGCAAAAAGTTGAGTAGTTTAAAAAAACAACAAAATTATTAAGAAAATGTTTTGGAGGCACTATAAGTAAATATTGAGAGGAAATATTAAATTATAAAATTTCTGCTCAATATTGAAAATATCGGAAATTTCGGAAAATTTGATAAACTTTGGGCCTAATGCGCAGACTGAAATCATAATCTAAAATGGTTTTAAAAAATTCCTTGTGTATTTCAAACCTTTTTCTTCCATTTAATAACCACCGGTCACTAGCTTTATCATTAGCAATATTTTTTAAAAAAATTTGAAAAATCTAAAAAAAAATCAAAAATTTCAAAACTTTAGGCCAAAAGAGTAGACTAAAGATGACGTCGCAAAAGTGAAATATTTTAGAGAATTGTTACTTATCCTCATTCACAGTAAATGAAAGGTACCCGTTTACGAAAATCAAAAATTCATTTTTTTCACTCTACCCTATTGCACAACATGTCTTTCTATACTAAAAATAGTTTTTATCAATTTCAATATATCATACCGCTGTTGTACATTGTATTACATATCATTCTATATTCATAATAATTTTTATCATTTATTATGCACTTTTCGTTTTATTGCGTCCGGAAAGTCTTGCCCACTTTTAGAATTTAATCCAAAATAGATATTTGAGTATCACAGTTTTGTAGTTATTCTGAGAAATTTTGAAATAGCTTAGTTCCTATCACGTTATAGCAGGAGCGAATAAAAATATCCAAGCACAAGTAAGTACATTTATGCAGCAAAATCATATTTCTGGATTTTACTTACAAACTCTTGCCTTTTTATCAAAATTTAAAAGCACCGTTTCAGGAAAATTGGATCAAATGCAGAAAAAAGAGAGTATTTTTAGCAAATATGACAATAACATTCTAAAATAGTCATCTCATCTTGATATTGTTCTCAAAATCATATTATTCAAAAGCTGTATGAGACGCTCTAAAGAGATGATACTTCCTGCTTTTTGTACACATAATATCCTAAGAGCAAGCAACGTCTTCGAGAAATTATTTTAAGACGTCTGGTTATTTGATATATATTTCTTTGTGCTCTTCTAAGCAGCATGCTGGGTGTCTTTAGCGGCAGAGAGCGGTTGCGTTTTTTACTACGCATCGCATTTTTGCTGCTAAAAGTAGTTGTGTTTAAACCATTTTGGGGCAATTGGAAGCTTAAATCTGTACTAAGAAAGTCGTGTAATGTATCAATGGAAAGCTCTGTTTTTTACCTTTGCAATGGTTTTTGAATTTTTACAAGAAAGAAGTTGCTGTTGGATTGTAAGCTATTTTTTTTTTTTTTCAAAATTTTTAATATCGTTAAAAATTTCCGTTTGACAAATGGTAGATAATTCGTTGAAACTGATACATGCACTTTTTTTTTAAAAAGCGTTGTTCTTTTTTTTTAATCATTATTATTATTTTTGGTTTTATTATTCTTTTTGCTAGGAGAAGAGGTTGAAATGAAAAAAGCAGTGAAAATATTTTTAAAAAAATCTACTGATATCTTTATGGAAGGAAGTTACTACTGCCTAATTCACATAATTTTTTTTTTTTTAACTTCCGAGTTGTTCATTTATTAAGGGGCGTACACTATCACTTGTCAGTTTGCATCGATTATTTTAGCTTTTTTCTGATAAAATACATCAGTTTTAAAAGTAAGGTTATTAACAAACATTATTCGAGTTTTTAAATTTTTTTGTTTCCCGGACTAAACCGAATTAGTTCCTAAGCCACTAGTAAAAATATTGCATTTTCCATAACTTTCGAAATATTTAATGAACTTAAGACTATATTTGCAGATTTTAGATGTGATATTTTACGATTTCGGAAAATCTTATTTGTTGAATTGCACAAGATTATTCTATACAAGTCAACAAAAATGCGGCCCATGTGGCTATTAGTCATGCAGCCATATTAGTTCATGAGGTCGTCATGGTCTACGAGGCTATTGAATTGTTACTTATGTGAATTATGCAGATAAAAATGTCTACTATTTGGTCACAAAAACGGTTAAAGTGGCGGAAGAAAACATTAATTCAAAATACATTTTGCAGAATGACAGTTCATCGTCGTTGTGAAATAGCTATGAAAAAAAAGTTGCATAAAACTAAAAAATCCTATTTTTATCAGCAAAATGCTCCAACTTGACTATTAAAAATCTGATTATCAATGTCGAAGAAACAAATATGAAGTAATTTTTCATCATCTTAACCCATTAATGCCAGACTTTTTTTCCGCAAAGATATTTTGTATACTGGTTACAAACAGTGTTTAATGAACAGGAAAAATAATAAAAAAAATATTATGTAAAAAATGATTTTGTTTTTAACGAAAGAAAAATCGTCTCTTAAAAGTTACGATAGACCCCAGAGAGTACATATTTCTTTTACTAAAAAAATTTTCTGAATACGATATAATGTTTAAAAAGACATTTTATAAGAAGAAATAAAATCAGCAATTAACATAAACTGGGAAGCTGGGAATAACTTTGAAAACTTAGCTTTTTTTCTTGAGATGGTGAACGATGTGATTTTTGATAAAGATATATTAAAAGAAACCACTTTACAATGGTTATGTACTGCAATCTGTTAATAACGAATTGAAACAGTACCAAGGTACTAATTGAACACTATTATTTGGTTGAAATGTTCATTTTGGGAAATTCAAACCCTTTTTTGGACCGTCCCTAAAAATGGACGCTAGGTATTAATGGGTTAAGCTGATAAGTTTCATTTAATGCCGAAAAACGCATTAATAAACATTTAATCAATTACTAAACATTTCATCTTTTATCTAATTAGAAGTTTTTTTTTATATTATCGATTTAATACATAAGATAGTAAGTAAAGTAATTACTTAAATGCCTAAAAGTAAAAAAATGGAATATTTTTTATTTGTACTTTCTGAGTTTTAAAACAAATTCGACGATTGACATAAAACCATTCGTTTAAAAATCCTCAATCTCCCTTTTTTTCTGCAAGAATTTCAATCAAAGTAACAGCACTCACTTGGAAAATTTTCCGTTAATAATTTCGGACCACCTTCTGAAAGCACCTGCTACCGTTAAAATAAAGAGGCTGCACTTGAACTCTCTTTTATTTTGCTCTTACTTATCAGAGCAATTTAAATGAACGAGTGATGTACTCGCGATCCGAAAAAATATAATGAACCCTTTGTCAATAAAACTTTCTCCGTAATGATCTTTTTCCGTAAGCTTTCTTCTCAAGTTATAGGAGAACAAATTTGGTTTCATGTATTGGGATTGATAGATTTTCCGAAAGAATGAACATCAGGGAGTAAAGAAACACTTTCTTGAATGTCATAATTGCTTTCAAGCGATTTCAAAAGATTTTGAGGGGTCAATATTTCAAGAAAAATGTATTTTGAACAACAACACTTTTGTTTTTGTATTACTTTAAGGAAAATGTATTTACAATGCAACAATGTATTTCATCTCTTTTGAATATTGCTCTAATTACATTTCATGGACAGAAAAAAAAATCTTTTAACGATATTACTGATAAAATGCTAGTTAAGTAAGGAATCTCAGACTTGAATCACCTGCAAATAAATATTGAGGCTCAGTCACTTGCCGTTAAGCAATTTTGTGAAGAAATGTACTTAAAAGTAGCACAAAATTTAAATTGTAAAAGAGCGTATCATGCTTTTGAATCCCTCAAAAAGCATTTCTACAAAAATATGAAAGAGCTGCTATTTTTGGATATAGCTTCAATTAGTTTTGTATTGCTTTATTTGTAGACACTAAACAACCGCCCACTCCTAACTCACAAATATGGAGACAATTTTTTATCGTATTTGTAATTAGTTTTATTAAGTTCAGTTCATAACTGAACTATAGTAGACTACAGAATGAACACTCCCCAGTTAGTGAATAGTAAGTACACTCTATAACAAAACAATTGACGCCCCAAGAAGAAGTTGTCCGATTGAGAGTGCGTCGATTTTGTCTTATTTATAGAGTGTATTTTTAGAGCAAAATATAAGATTTCGAAAGTTGTTTTCTACGTAATTTGGCAAGAGTAACCTTTTAATTAATTCCAAAAATGAAAAGGCTAAAAAGTTAAGTGTTTGTTCACTGATTAGAAGTGTTCATGTACTGAATTGCAGTAACACTTTTTATTTGAACCCACAAAAAATGTAAAGCAGAAGTTCTTCAGGTTTGTTTCACAAGAATTGTGGTACTCTAATAAAAATATTTTAATTTGCCAAATGCAAGTTTTTAGGAATGAAGTGGAATTTCATAAGCTCGAATTGCGAAAATTCGGAGCAATAATCGGGAATATTTTTTAAATAAAAAAAGTTAAAACCCACTTTATTATATTACATTGTATAAATGGCATGTGTTTTGTACTTGCGGGTGCTCCATATTTCAACAAAATTGACGTCGTTTATGATACAGCTATCCGCCTCATAGTCCGTCTACTATAATATGAATTCCTGAAAATGAAGTGCTTAAACGCTCATTTCAGACTACTTTTCATGAAAAACTAATTTTTGTTTCAACTAGTTACATTTTATTTTAACCAGTGGACGAAGTGTGAGTATTTTTAAAAACAAAATAAAGTTTCAAAAATCTTTCTTAATTTGGCAACAATGACTGCCTTCTATATAATTCTGAAAAAGAAATGACTTGAAAATGTGTTTGTCTAATTGTTGGACGAAATAACTTACGATAGTTGCGACCGCACTTCTAGAGATTCTTACGGTTTTTTTTACGATAACTACATGCATAAATAAAAAGATGTATAACATCATATGCAGTATGGCAGCTTGAAATTGGGTTTTCTCTTCGAATTAACAAAAACTGATTTATATTTCATCTAGCTTTCTTTATTGCTAAAAAACACATTCAAGGCCGTTAGCGCAGAACTCAAAAGCATTGAGTCAAAATTATGAAAGAATATTATAACATGTAATTTATTCATACTTTGCAGTCAAAACTATTATCAGTTAAGAATATTTTTCTTTTAATTTAAATAGAAGATACATTAAAATTTTGAGCACAATCAATTCTATCAGTAAGTGAATTAATCAAGCCAATTTGAAGCAAATATAATGCCATCCTACACTGCGATGCAAAAGTTTAGACAAAATGCAAATATGTGAATAAAAAGAAAACTATTCAACGAAATGCTTTCAAATTTCTACTGCAGGAACACAATATGGTCCCAAATACGTGTCTAGAGTTCTTATAACTATAACTGGAATCAAATTTTGGATATTACAAAAGATATTTTTTTACATTGTTGCAAAAGTTTAGACAATAGTCAGATTTTATGCAAATATCCCTTGAAATGTGATTGGTGGAGGAAATGCGGGACTGTATTATTCATTTATAAAGTGCAGAGATTGCTGAATAAATAATCAAAATCTCAAAAGCTCTTTAGTTCTCGTGTAAAGAAGATGAGAAAGTTTGGAAGCCGAAATTTGAAAATGAACCTACTTTATTAATTTTTTGTCTTTTAAATCGGCTCTAGTATGGTAGTACATTGTTTTTTACTTTGTGGAGAGCAAATTCAGACATGCGTATCGATCAAAAAGTCAAAGAAAAATTATATTTCTTAAGGATGAAGGAATTGAAAAAACGGCTCAGACTGACAATTCGCCCCTTAATCCTACAGAACTTCAACTTGGGTCAAAAACAGCACGTGACAGCATAAGTAGATGAACAACTGAATCGGAATGCATAAAAAAAAGCAAAGAATTGTGCTTGAGCCTTTTCGGACAGAGTGTCCCAAATAGGCCAAATTTTATTGGTAAAAGCAGCACAGCATATGATCATTGGATATTTCTCAAGTCCCGCGAAAAGAATTATAATCCATCTAGGCCATCCCAATTTTAATAAGTTTTATCGAAGAAAGTACCATTCATTTTTTAGTCACGATGATACGTATGCTGCTTTTCACATTAAAATCTGGCTAATTTGGGACACTCTGTCCGAAAAGGATAAGGCACAATTCTTTGTTTTTTTTATGCATTCCGATTCAGTTGTTCATCTGCTTATGCTGTCACGTGCTGTTTTTGACCCAAGTTGAAGTTTTGTAGGATTAAGGAGCGAATCGTCAGTCTGAGCCGTTTTTTCAATTTCCTTCATCCTTAAGAAATATAATTTTTCTTGGACTTTTTGATCGATACGCATGTCTGAATTTGCTCTCCACAAAGTAAAAAACAATGTACTACCATACTAGAGCCGATTTAAAAGACAAAAAATTAATAAAGTAGGTTCATTTTCAAATTTCGGCTTCCAAACTTTCTCATCTTCTTTACACGAGAATTAAAGAGTTTTTGAGATTTTGATTATTTATTCAGCAATCTCTGCACTTTATAAATGAACAATACAGTCCCGCATTTCCTCCACCAATCACATTTCAAGGGATATTTGCATAAAATCTGACTATTGTCTAAACTTTTGCAACAATGTAAAAAAGTATCTTTTGTAATATCCAAAATTTGATTCCAGTTATAGTTATAAGAACTCTAGACACGTATTTGGGACCATATTGTGTACCTGAAGTAGAAATTTGAAAGCATTTCGTTGAATAGTTTTATTTTTATTCACATATTTGCATTTTGTCTAAACTTTTGCATCGCAGTGTATAAGGATCTCAGATTGCAAAACATGCTATACTCACCCGCCTGACGGCTTAGTGGTAATGAATACAAGTTCAGCATTATTAAGGCTGAATCTAATCTGCTGCAGTACATTCAAGTGTTAATGTGTTTTGTGAACAGTATTGTCTGTCTTCTATAGCGATCTAAATTCAAGACATTTCTCCACTAAGTCAGTTGAAAAAGATTTAGTGATTAGTGCAAGGACAAAATAGAGCTACAAAACGCAATGTTTTCCACGAAATTAAAACCTTTATCTCCATAATTGCCATTTACTAGACACAATTTAAGATTAGTCAAATATGATTATATTCGCTCATTTGACTCAAAAAAATCATTTTATTACAGAAAAAAGAAAGAAGGTGCAGGAGAAAGCAATAATATACAATTAAGTACTATTAATCAGTAAGTTATCGCTCCTAAGCCAGGGCTAAAGCAGAAATAGTAGCAATACACTGTTAAGTAGCATACGTTAATACATTTAGGTTATCATTTAAATAAAATAAAAATGTTTTTGCGTATCAAAATTATATTGTTTTTGATTACGAAATAAAAAAAAATATTTTACTTAAACTAGTCAATAACTGAAGTGTTTAAACTCAGTTTTCAAAAAGCTAAGAATTTCACCTAAGTTATCATACTCTGTTTACTCCCCATATAAGGCACTCTCTCTCTCTCTCTCTCTCGCAACAAAAGGCCCAAATCGCAAATCATTAAAATAAATATCTAACGACACTAAATCATAACTAGAAATAACAAAAACATTAATATATGTACCGTAAAATTGGGTGTATAGGAACAGCGGGGTCAATCGGAACAAAACTTCCCGACCGTACAACGAAATTCTTCATAAATAAACTATTGGGTATTTTTCACCATGAATTTTTTTCTTAGTAAGGTAAGATCATAGGGAGTAGGAAAAAATTACTTTTGTCAATCTGGTAACGCTATTGGCTTCTAAGGAGGGCTGCACGTGGAACGCTAGAAAACATCACATTTCCATAGACTGCAAAACTTCATATGCAAGATCAAACCTTCTTATATTTAAAAACTAAGAGTGGTATGTTTCAATTATACATGTATCTGAACAACAGAATACCGCATTAGAATTTACATTTTTTATAAATTGTGTCATAAAAATGAAGAATTCTGAAAAATGGCATAGAAAAAAAATTTGCGGGGTGAATCGGAACACTTAGTTCTGCTGTTCCAATTCAAACTTATTTGAAGGAAACTTTGAAAAATCAAGATTCTAACCCCAATTCTTCTAATCAAGACAAGGACAAGGTTTTATTACTGTTTATCCCTTCTCGTGAGCAACTAGATCTTAGAATGACAAACAGTTGCAGATTTCAAAAGATTTTTTCTCCAGGAGACTTCTTTTTACTTAAAATACGAGGGGGAAAGTCACATAGACTTTATGTAGCAAAAATCCAGCACACAGACAGTGATGAATAAGCGTAAAAAGCTTTCAGGACAATCCCCGAAACCCAGAGATTTCAAGAAACTAAAGAAAAGGCAGAGTTCATCCCAGGAGATGTTATGAAAAAACTTAAGCCAAGTCACAATTGCTAGTTTTAAGGACAAGTACATATTTGTGGACGACATGAGTGACTTCCATTCTTGTTAAATCTTTGTATTTCAATTCAAAAGCATTTCTTAAAATTACTTTTCATTTTTCATAAGTTCAAAATTATTTTGAATTTTGACAAATTATACACGTTTACTATTATTGAAATTATGCATTTATTTGACAGTAATTGTCTGTTCTTATTCTCCCCCATCAATATTACTCATTTTGTACAGGTTAAATTGAAAAAAAATAAAAATTTTAACAAGTGTTCCGATTGACCCCTATCAGCGGGGTGATTCGGAACACCCATAATTTCCTATATATTTTAATAATAATTTTTCAAAATGCTTTGTCTTCGCTTGGAATATCAAAAGTAAAGCAAGACCGAAGTTTTTACCCAAAAAATCAAATTAAAAAAAAATCTTTTAACTACTTTTTTTACAATCAAAGCTGAAAAGTGTTCCGATTAACCCCATTTTACGGTACCATTACAATACCAATCCCTAGATGAAGCATATCATTCATTCTGAAATTGTAAAACTCAAAGTTATCTTTGATGTTCTACCATGCAAATTAATATCCACGTTCTTGGATCTCCATCTGATGCTTCATTGGACGAGGCATCTCTTCCTCGGTTTACTCCCATGGTGGTTGCGTGACTTGATGTTGCAGTTTCTCCCCTTTTCTGAGAGAAGAATTTGCTCTACTTTACCTGTGGTCTGTGGTATTACACGCGAGCAATTTCTTCTCTAGATTTAAAAACGACCGACAGCACAAAAATGACTTTTTTGAAATTTTATTCAAGAAGTTTTCTTGAAATAAATAGACAACTTTCTTTTTGTTAGTACAGGGAAACTAATTATAGTCTGGTTAATACAGGTATGTTGCTATCTAAAATTACTTTGAAAAGATTATTTTTAATTTTTGAGAGTTTAGTTTCTTCTAAAAAATTGGTGTATAGAGTTAATCGCTGTTACTGATAAGAAAAAAATACTGAAAATTTTCGTACATGTAAACAGTTTTGAATTTTTAAACGTTTTATCTTTCCGAATTACGTATCAATTTTTTTTTGAAAAATTAATCAAACAAGAAGCATGCTGTCATGGTAAGGTAATTAGCAGTATCTGCAAATTTTCATTTTTCTTTTTTTTTCTTTTTGCATTTTTATCATCTATTGTGTTTTAGTTTTATTGCACAATCTTCCTTGTTTTGTTTCTACTGAAAGTATAGCGCATAAGAAACGTCAAATTCCAACATTTTACTGTTTTTAGTGACGAATCCAAAAAGAAAACAACGTATTTTGAATAAGTCCATAGTTGTTAACATCCTATACCTAAGGAACAGGGGTTGACTGTGCTCTCCTTGTTCAGCTCAAAAGCATTGTTATATATTCCAATACTTCTTACTTTAAAATTACTTTTCAATCATTATTCGTAAAAAGTACGCAAATAACAATTAAGCGAACAAACCAAAAGCCGAAATGTATATTTGAATGTACGAGCGGTGGGGGGCATGGAGTGGGAGGCGACTGGACCCAGAATAAGGCCTTGGTCAAAAGCTGATCATAATCGGACCTTTGGGCCTTGCGAATAATACTTCTTAAATTCCACTAACGAAAAGGAACGTAGCAGCCCATTAGCATACTCTAGATGAGAAAATAATTTTACAAGGAAGATGTATAAAACATGATTAAGGAGGAAATAAGAACCAAATCATAAGAATTATAAAAGCAAGAAGGATCACACAAAAGCAATAAAAGACGAAACAAGCTTAAAAACAAAAAAAAAATCACTAACGCAGAAGATTTGATTTTTTTAATTGCTTTTCTTGACTAATTATTATTAACTAACCGAGCATCAGCAGTACTACATTAGAAAAACATGCAAGAGGGTTTAACGCTAAGAAGTCACATCTTTTTTCAATTAAAGGTACAAAAAGCTTGAATAATTAAGTGCATAATATTTCATTTTTGTTCACGATAAAGGAATAGCCAATAATTACAAACAAATAAAGTTCAAAAAGCCTTTCCTTCTATGTTACTTTAATGTACCCGATTTATAAGTTTACCTACAGTAATAAAGTATTTAAAACGCTTCTCTAAACAATATTCTGTAAAATAGTGAATAATATTCAATTAAAATTAATTATGGTTGGAAAGGTTGCTGTATACAATCTTTCACGTGTTTAATATTTACCGATAACTTGATAAACAAATATGCTTTCAAAAACCTCAAGCATTAATTATGCACTTAATTTAGCAAGAACAAAAGAATTTCTTAAATGATTAAAAGAGTAAACTCAGAAGTAACAATTACTTAGATTTTCTGCTTTAATTATATGAAAGTTTGCTTAAAATAAAAGAAATGAGTAAAATCAAGCTCGCTTATGCAGAAAAAAATGCTCGGAAAAAGTAATGAACCAGCTAATGAAATGTCATTTTAAAATTCAGGGTTTATTTATGTAACTTTTGATGGCACCTAATTATTTCACCAACATATTTTTGTGATATTTTACACTCAAAATCATTACTTAGCAATGGCAGGAGATTGCTGGAGTAAACGTGCTTCGTTGAAGAAATCATATGACGTTATCTCCTGTTTTTTGTTGAAAAGAAATTTGCATTTAGCTGATTTTTTTAGCACTTTAAAAGCTTTAATACTACGAAATTGCCTGAAAAATGACCTTTAATTACGTACTTAGATAAAGAAAAATTTTCTGAAAGGGAAATAAGTGCCTAAAATAAAGATATCTTTCTTGAAAAACCTTTAAAACATTAGTGTTCTGGATTGCAGAAAGATTAGAGCTACATTTTATTACAGACGTCCTTTTCTAGTCTACTTTTGGTGATTATTTTCCAAAAATTATCTGAACGTAAGTATTTTTACCTTAGCAAAGAACAACACTATTAAAACCTAAATATGCGGTGCAAATTTAGAATACTGTAATTCATTTTTCGCTTCTTTTTTTTTTTTTGTAAATCTTTAACCCATTAATGACTGACATTTTTTTTCCAAAGATATTTTGTATACTGGTTACAAACAGTGTTTAATGGACAGGAAAAATAGTAAAAAAAATATTAAGTAAAAAATAATTCTTTTATTAAGGAAAGAAAAATCGTCTCTTAAAAGTTACGATAGACCCCAGAGGGTACACACTTTTTTATATTTTTTTCTGCCTACGATATAATATGTAAAAAGAAATTTTATAAGAAGAAATAAAATCAGCAATTAATATAAACTGAGAAGCTGGGAATAACTTTGAAAGCTTTTTTTCTTGAGATTGTGAACGATGTCATTTTTGATAAAGATCATATTAAAACTGCTACAGAACACACTTTACAATGTTTATGTGGTGCAATCTGTTAATAACGAATTGAAACAATACCAAGGTACTAATTGAACACTATTATTTGGTTGAAATGTTCATTTTGGGGAAATTCAAATCCTTTTTTGGACCGTCCCTAAAAAAGGACGCTAGGCATTAATGGGTTAATTTATAACATAATACGCTAAGTATGATACACCTGCTGAAGATTATTTAACAATTAATTAATAGTAATATGGGTATAAGAGTGAAATAAATATCACCTCAAGTATTACGTGAAATACCATAAGCATATCACGAATACAGTTTTTAATGTTCAAATATCTCAGGATAAGCAATTACTTATTATATAGATGAACTAATGGTATTATATAGATAAAACTAATATATGAACATGTGGTTCAAATTATAGTAAATTGTACCCACACTGCTTTGTCTGCGATATGATGAAATAATATTCCCTAACATAAAAATATTTACAGTGATAAAATATGAGTATAAAAGTAAGAAATGAAAATGAAACACATTTACATATTAAGCATAAAGCCAAAGTGTCACACTTTTAACGAAAAACTGTTATTTGTATCATGGGCACGATAAATCAAAAAAGGAAACAAATGAAAACATTTTTTATACTCAGGAAAACAGTATTTATACGTTGATAATGAAAAATGTTCTAACATGCAATAGCTCATTTTTCAAACGAGGGAGAAAAGCTTTAAATTATGCTCCAAACATATCTAGAAACATAATTTAATTAGAGACTCTTATGCAAAAACATTAGTTTTGACCTTAAAACTCATTGAGAAAAGTGATTACACTTTTAAAACTTATCATTATTATTTAAAAGCTAAAACAAATGCTTTTTAACAAAAATAGGTAAATCGACACTGTTGTTCTTCTGCGATCAACATTGGCTTTATACAACGAAAAAATGTCCACATAAAAGCATTTAAAAAGGATTAAGCATTGAATGAAATGTAGATTAAATTTTCAAATTGTGTTCATCGTACTAAGCCACCTATAGAGTTGGTTTGCTAAATTTCATGGCATTAAATCCGAAAACTTTTTCTGAATTTCGTCTAGAGAGACAAGTATCAGCAGACACTTCCTTTTATAAGTAAGAGATTAAGTTATTACAAAGTTTTTATTAACCGAAAATTATGTTCTTTTAATGATCACTTATCTTAGCTTCGGCCTTAAAATATTTTACTATTTTTTGTTCTGATTTAAGCTATTGTATGCTAGATAAAGGAATTCGATTCAATTGTTTACCAAAAAGAGATAGTCCAGATAAATTCAAATTTATGTGGTTCAAGACTTAGCATCAATTTGAATACAGTTCCAGTTGAATAAAAATACTATTTACAGTCTAAACCGTATGACTGTTCCTTATGGATACACTAAAATATTTATTTTAATGCTCCAAATCAAATTTCGGTCATGTATTTTTGTATTACATAGCTCATTAATACCTTTATTTTATATTTAAAAGTAATATTTCGACACTAACGACGAAACGATACAAGGCTTGTTTTTCCAGATTTAAAAGTAAATAAATAAATTAAAATGGTTTTTGCATGAATGGAAAGAGCTGAATTCGATGAAGGGGGTCACATTTTTCGCAACTTCTTCGTTTATATGCTCGACGTGATTGAAAAGTTGCACATATTGGAAGGCACGGTGTGTCGGATACACTGCAAAATATAAAATAATTTTACAGTATAAAACAGTTAATTTTGCAGTACTAATTGAGTGATTCCATACCAACTCACCTAGCAGGGGCCGCACGACCGACTCGGATTTTCTTTAAATTTGGCAAACAGGATGATTATATAGAGGCATGGAAAAGACCAAATTTGTAGGTTCCTGCTCCACTTATTTTCTGAGATACATGCAATCAAAGTTTGTCCGCCCCGTCAAAACACTAAAAAAATGATGTTATTTAATAATTTTTTATAAAAAATTGTACACATGCAATATAAAAGTGTTAGGTATCTATGGAAATTAGTTACTCCAGGCATTCAAAAAAAAAATACTAGCACGTTCATGATAAAAATTGCTAAGGTACATGGCTCTTTGAAGTTGTCACCACAAAAACTTGATTTTGCCAAAATTGAGGAATTTATTCCAAAAAAAGAAAGATATAACCACAGGTTTACCCACTTTCTGATAGTGTACAGATGTTTACTATAAATGGTTACGCAATGCATAACTTGGGTTTCTCACTCCTTTTTGGAAATATTTAAGCTTAAAGATAAGCCATCAGGCAAAAACATGCGATTTTGGTCATCTTGGCAGCCATTTTTCTCATAAAGGGGAAGCAGTAGAAACTTTAATTTTTTTTTTTAAACAAGCCACTGATATGTTAGCTATTCACAGGAAAAGAGTTTACTTTTGGTTATTTCTTGCATTAAGAGATATCCTGCTGACAGTATATGCATGTTTTTCGCGACGACCATATGCTTTTGTTCCCCTCTCATGGACTTAAAATTAATTAAACCAAAAAATAATGATATATTTATTAATAGCTGTATTATCTATCCAATATGTCATGAAATTTAATTTATTAAATCATTGAACAATAAATTAGATATTTGATGAAAACAAGAAATAGAATTTCTCCGATGCCTGAGCATTATGCATTCATAATTATAAAGTACTAAAGAATTTCTTAAAAAATCAATTAAAATAAAGGAGCTCTGAATATTTATCTCATAAGCAATACCCAATCTTGTGATTGGGATGTTCCTGATTGGCTATAAACAGGAGGCTACCCTTGACCTTTGTTCTTTGTTGCAATATTATTTTATAGAAAATAGAATGTATGCTTTATGGTATTTGTGAACTAGTATTTTAGTGAGTAAACTTATTCTTGTCAGTTCTTTTCAGTGCTCAGCACATGTCAGTTTTGTAAAGATCAGTATGGGAATAAATTAGTTGTTCTAATTTTAATTCTTCAAGCATTGCTTTATATTAAATTATTTCTTTAATTATTTTGTAAATATTTGACTGTTAATAAGGTGAAATGGAATTCGATGCTGAAAGTAATAGCTCTTAATCACCATGCTCAGTTAGTAGCCCATCAAATGAAATTTGTCATAAAATATCCTACATCAAACGAAAAGGCCTCACTTATTTTCCTGATATTCGTGTGATATTCAAGAAATTCTGCAATTAAAATCAGGAATATCCCAATCACATGATTGGGTATTGCTTATGAGATAAATATTTAGAGCTCCTTTATTTTAATTAATTTCTCAAGAAATTATTTAGTACTTTATAATTATGAATGCATAATGCTCAGGTATCGGAGAAATACTATTTCTTGATTTCACCAACTATCCAATTTATTGCTCAATGATTTAATAAATTAAATTTCATGACATATTGAGTAGATAATACAGCTATTAATAAATATATCATTATTTTTTGGTTTAATTAATTTTAAGTCCATGAGAGGGGGAACAAAAGCATATGGTCGTCGCGAAAAACATGCATATACTGTCAGCAGGATATCTCTTAATGCAAGAAATAACCAAAAGTAAACTCTTTTCCTGTGAATAGCTAACATATCAGTAGCTTGTTTAAAAAAAAATTAAAGTTTCTACTGCTCCCCCTTTATGAGAAAAATGGCTGCCAAGATGGCCAAAATCGCATGTTTTTGCCTTATGGCTTATCTTTAAGCTTAAATATTTCCAAGAAGGAGTGAGAAACCCAAGTTATGCATTGCGTAACCATTTATAGTAAACATCTGTACACAGAAAGTGAGTAAACCTTTGGTTATGTCTTCCTTTTTTTGGAATAAATTCCTCAATTTTAGCAAAATTGGCAAAATCAAGTTTTTGTGGTGACAACTTCAAAGAGCCCTGTACCTTAGCAATTTTCATTATGAACGTTCTAGTATTTTTTTTTTTCTGAATGCCTGGAGTAACTAGTTTCCATAGATACCTAACACTTTTATATTGCATGAGTAAAATTCTGTTATAAAAAATGATAAAATAACATCACTTTTTCAGTATTTGGACGGGGCGGACAAACTTTGAGGGCATGTATCTCAGGAAATAAGTGGAGCAGGAACCTAAAAATTTGGAATTTTCCATGCCTCTATATAATCAACCTGTGTGCCGAATTTAAAGAAAATCCGAGTCGGTCGTGCGACCAACTTTTCTTTTTTAGGTGAGTTGGTATGGAATCACTCAATTTGTAAAATTGCGAATTTCACAGTAATAAATTGTAAAACTGCTAATTTTACAGCTTATTACTAATTCAAGTATCGTACTGTAAGAACAAAAGTTTTTTCTTTTTTGCAGTGTAGTAAAATTCCATGCACCCTATAATTAAAGGAACTAAATTTCAACTGTTTCATGCATAGTTATCGAGCTTAATATTGAATAAAAATTAATAAGCTGTTTAAAAGCATGAGTAAAGGAAAATTCTATCAGTATTTCATACTTTCACTAATGCCTCTCATTGTTGGATAGCTGTAAATTCTGAAGAAGTTTAAATTGCCTGGTAGTTATGCCTTTAAATAGCCTATAAATTAAAAAATCCAATATTCAATTTGACAATCGTGAAAAAGATAGTTCTAGTTTAGTTCCTTTAATTATTTTCTGTATGATTTAAGGAACTTTTCCTGCTACTTTCCAATACACTGCATCGTCCACTCTGGGATTGAAAATTGGCCTCTTCCGTATCGTTATATGCCAATTTTCAATCCCTCATAATCCCAAAAATTAGATCCCTTTCCTCGAATCCAACGATATGTGAAAAAAAAGTTTGAAATGTTTTATGGAAAAAGAAATCTGTACAGTCTGCAAGCAGAAATTTATCAATGACTTATTAATTTTTTGCCACAAAATCAGTTTTAAACAATTAAAACTCCTTTAAACGTGATATGTTACAAAATTGAAGATGAAAATCTATTCATTGAAATATTTTGAAGCTTCGGTAGGGTTTTTTCAGACTAAATGAATTAATTCACTTTTCTTATTCTGCATTCTTGAAGTTAAATCTTAATAGATTAAAAGAAAATACTAAACAGTATATTTAGATTTTTCTCTATTTTTTATGTATTTGTTGACTTCTTCATTCTAAAAACTAAACTTATTAAAATTGCACCAGCTTAAAAAACCTTTCTTCAAAAGAAACCAAATTTCATTTATTTCCTTCTATCGTACTCAAATATTTATTATTTGCTGCATGAAAAAGGATACCTTTATTGAAAACATGCACCCACTCGCTAAGTCATATTGAATATTTTTATTAGTTTGTTTTTACATGGGACGTCTTTTATGTACAACATAAAATCCTTGTTATACAAATGGAAACAATAAAAAAACTGTTTTTTTCAATTCACATAAAAGGATTTTTAGCTTTCAGGTTAGCAAACGTCTTTGTTGCTGGAAGAACATAAATGTCATTCATTCACACACTCAATCCAAGAGCTTTCAAGTTAATATTTCTTTACACCAGTAACTTTAATGCAAATTGAACGACGCCTACAACTGAACTATAAAAACTATTTGTGTTGATTTAGAAGGTGAACGGTGTTATTTTCTCGTCTTCAGTTGTGAAGGAATACATTTTAGATGAAATAAATAAATACCTTTGTGCATAAAAATAAAAGCACTGCCGTGCTAAGCACAAAAGTCGTATCTGCACTTTTTAACAAAATTGAGTTAGCGCCACCAGGTGTTTTTTTTTTACGTATCTTACTCACATACAAAGTTTTATTGTCATTTGAGAACATAAAACATTTTTTAAATTTCTGAAAAAATATCATCCAAACCAAAATACATGGAGGCGCAAAACTTTAAAGATTTTTTGTCCGTTTGAGCTCGACTGCAGATACCATTTTTGAACTTAGCACAGCAGAGCAGCAAATACAACGTTAAAAAGTACAAATGCGCAGGGATACTGCAGACACCTGTTTCGGCGTATACAAGGAACGCCTTTTTTGATGAATAAATGTGAGCATACAGATACAGAGAAATCCAAAAAACGACAAAAAAGCTTTTTTCATAAGTCTGTACATCTATATGCTCAAATTTTTGCATTGAAAAAGGCGTTCCTTGTAACACTGAAATACGTTTTCTGCAGTATCTCTGCGCATTTGTGCTTTTCAACGTGTTTTTTTCTGCTTTTACGTTTCAGATGGATATGTCACTCTTGTTAAGGAAAATGCATTTTGAGCTTCTAACATTCATTAACTTGTATTTTGAGATCGGATTTTATTTTGTTCAGTTACGTAAAAATGGAGGATGAAAGATACTAATAACCTTTTTCGACATGCCAAGAAATTCGGGGGGGGGGGGGGGTATTTCTTCAATTTTTGTCACCTATGTTAAAATAAATTTCAATATTCAAACATTTGTTTTTAAACCTAAGCTGAAAATGAGGAAAAAAATAAGATTTTTTAACAAATTATTTCCAATAAGTTGTGCTACGTCTGTTGATATACACACCTTACTACCTTCTGGGGGAAAACTATTGAAAATATGCAGCTGTTAATTTTCTTTTACTTCTAGGTGGAAGATTAGTATTCAAGATAGAAACTAATACCTGAAGCATACTATTTTCCAAATGATACACTTAGTTCTTCCAAATCTCGTATTACTAATGATACACTAGAAAACAGATCTAGACTTAAGTGGTCCACTTCTTAGCTTTTAGAATAGATGGTATATCATTACATTAAAAAATGGGTTAAAAAGTATTGTGTCAATTTTAAAAAGGTCATTTGTTTTTTATCTATTGCAAAACTTGTGACCTGGCTTCACGCATTTACAGAATTTATGACTTTGTGAATCAATGAAATATTTATTAATAAGGTAATGACTTTAAATATTCAGCTAAACATTTCATGAAAATACGAGATGGAAAGCGTTGCTATACGTAATTATCACCTTTCAGGATTAAATTTTCAAGAAAAGGACCCGGCAAAAAAATCTGCTATTTTTTTTTTTTTCGAAATCTGCAGAAAATGTAAGCATATTGGAGCATGCTTAAAATAATTTGCAAAATATTTAGAGAAAACTAACAGAAAAAAAAATGTTTTATGGATTTTCTGCCGATTATATTGAAGACAAAACGCAGATTTTTTTGTTCTCTAAAATTCTGCAAGAAATCTTTAAAAAAGCTTCAAAAAACATTTTATATTTTCTACAAATTATTTTTAGCTGGGGAAACATCAGTAACTTTTTAAAACTACTTAAACCAGAACATTTTTGTTATAGCTTCCAAACTTATCCATTTTTCCTTTCTTAATCAATTTTACTCTTTTTCCATTTACATAAAAAGAAAAACAGTAACTTAAAATCCAAAATCACTATTTGTTTAATGTGTACATAACGTGTCGACTTCTTTTTACCTTCTAAGAAGCAAACAAACTTCAAACAAGACGCTCATAGTAAAAAATTGAATTTGTTAGAGAGGGATTAAATTTTTGCAGTCGAAGTAAAATTTTCTTTTTGAACTTTTGCCGTAATTGTCATCTTTATTTTTAAACTTCGATCACAAACAGCAAATATATTGATTTTTTTAGAATTTGTCTTTTTTTTTAAATCAAAAATCTAAGGAATGATTAGCTTCAAGTACGTTTCATATAGGTGTTACTGTAGAGGAAAAATGCTCAATAGAGATGATTAAAGTATGTCAACTTATCGGAAAAAGTTCAGGATAAAATTTTAACTATAAAATCTTACCTCAAAGTCGTCTTCTTAATAGAGATTTTTTATTAATAACCAGTATCGCTAAGAGCATATGGTTGGTTATGTGTGCATATTTTAATTTAAAACTTTTTCCTATACTTTAAAACTTCTTCCTATACTTTAGGGAGAAGGAAGGGAGAATTTCATAACATCAAATTACTTCCTTTGAACTCTTATAAACGGGCATCACCGTGTGGGTACAGTTAGTGTTTAATTAATTTTAAAGAATATTTATTTTATACGAATTACAATATCACCATATTATTATTGTACGCGAAGCTAAGATTACTTAAAAAAATAATGCAAAAAAGTATATTATGTGTTAGTTATTTTTATTTTGTTTTTATAGATTTGAAGACTACAACAAGGAGATAACATTGATATTATTGCTTTTGCTTACAACAATAAGGGAAAGGAAAAAAAAATCTTAAAAAAAAAAAGAAAAAAAATTAATGTTTAAAAGAGAACAATATGTTAAAGCTAACTTTTCAGACGGGTAAATTTACACAAAACACGCCAGTAACTGTAACATATAGTAGAGACTTTAGAAGTTAGGTAATTTTTATTTATTCCATTTATTTATTTATTTTGTGAGTGAAAGCAAACCTAAGCGCAATGTTCTTAAAATAGGAAAACTCATTTAACATTTTTACACAACAAACAAACTCTCCTACGCTTTTTTCTGCTATTAAATGTACAATCTTTACTTTAAGAGACACAATTAAACGATAATAACCTATTCTGAATATATTACTAGGTAACTAGTATTTTTTTTAATTCCTAGTTCAATAGAAATCATTTTTGATAAACTATTAAAGTGCCTTAGTTCATATAAAAATTATTATTGGCAAATTTTTCCCAAGAAAAATATTTTCAGCGAAGTTTATTTGAGTCCCACAAAAATCACTATACAACAACAGATTTTTGTGAAAATATAAACTAAGTGTATAACGTTTAATTAAAGATTGGGAAGTTGATATCAAACAAGTTTCGGGCTGTTCTGCAAAAAAACGACCATTCTTCCTCCAGTTTCAAAAAGAAACTTGATGAAGAGGGATCGTTTTTTTACCGAACTTGATTGGTAATTGGGAACTATTGTTGTAATTGAAACTGAAGTATTTTATTTAAAACTTAATTTAAACAAATAGTCGGTTGCAATAATAATAAACGTGTTGCAAATTTACATTTAATTATTTTTATGGTGAAATTCAATGAACATAGAAATTAATTAAAGTTTAAGATTTTCTTTCTTTTATAAAGCGTAGGATTCTATATATCTTCCTATTATTTTCAATTATTCTTAGCACTTGATGTTTTACTTACTTCTCAAGTTTAAAATTATTCAGTTAACGTTTCTCTAGATCAATACTTTGATTTAAATTACCAAAGTCAGATGTTATCATTATCATGTAACGATAATTACAGCTCATTTACTTTAAACGGTCGTTTCACCATAAATTAGGGAACTGAGGAAAATAATTGTTCCAGACGGCTACTGTTGACATTAAAAAGGATCTTTAATGCGTACTTTGTAATCAGATTCTTGCTCTAGACGTAGGGGATCATTAGAAATAAAAGTTAATCATTGTTTTTGGAGACCTAATAATTTGCAAAAAAAAAAAAAAAAGCACGTATAACATAAATGGTAGAACATAACTGTTGAATAAACTCGAAACTAGGAATCTGAAGTCAAACTAAATTGAACTTTTTGGATCGAATAGTTCAAAACTAGTTTAACATTTATCCACTGTAAAAAAGGAATGTTGTTTTTACAGTATGATACAGTTAATTTTGTAGTAATAAACTGCACAATTGCTAATTTTAGTTTATTACCGTGTATTTTACAGTTTTAAACTGGAACCTTTGCCCCAGTATTATGCTGTTGTTTTTACAATACAATACAGCTAAATTTTACGGCAATAAATCGTAAAATTTTTAACTTTACAGTAAGAAACTGTAAAATTGCTAGTTTTACACTTTATTACAGTGCATTTTACAGTTTTTAACTTAACTTCGGCTGCCAAAATTATACTGTAAAAACAGCAGTTCATTTTTTGCAGCGCAGCCTTGTGTGGAAAAGGAGTGCTTATCGTAAATTAATATGATCTTCAGAGAAATGTACGCAATAGGTGTGAACGAGCACTTTCTAGTTACTTAAGGACATAGTTTCAGGCAGCATTTGCCTAGTTGAAAACCTATCACTGTCCTTCGTTTGCAAGCATAGAGACCCTGCAGATATCTGTTGAGGGTAAGAATCCCCTCTGTCAACTGAAGTCATTTTTAGAAGCCAGTGGTTCAAAGACCGTTAAATGGTCTAAAAATAAAAAAAACATCTCTACTGCAAAAATATTGCTTCTAGTACGGAGATAATGGTAGATTTGCTATTTCACAAACCGTAAGAAAGTTGTTACAACGAAGTAGTATAGAATTTGTTTAGTGATATAATTTGTATCTTTCATAAACTCCTGTTTGATTTACTAAGCATTATTTTATAAACTGAAACCTGACATAAATGAGACGAGGCAATAACATATTTTTAATGCCTCGTTCTACTTTAAAACCCATTAATTAAACATTTTAAGTACATTTTGAAGCTTACCGTGTAAAAAGGTTTTATTGCAGGATCTGTATAAAAAGGAAAAGACTGTAGCCATTAAAGTGAAATAAATCCTTAAACTCACCGGAATTTTTTTTATCTATATGCGCAAAACTGGAAATCATATTTAAGAAATTAACTTTTTTTTAGCCTGGAATTTTGAAATCAAGTAGAGTTTTTCAGAATGAAGGGAAACTCAGAATTGAATCTCAACAAAAATTCCTACATTAAAAACTTCAAAACTGAATAGGTAGAAGAAATGAAGAAATACAATTTAAACATTTCTTTTAAAATACTATGAAAAAGCTGGTAATTTAAGAAGATAATATTAAGTCTGTTACTGTTCATTTTTTTCAAATACAGGAAGAAAGCTCTAATTTTAAGTACTACCAGACAAAGAAAGAACTTTATTAAAATGTTCAAATTGAAAGCAAATATTTCTTTTCCTAAAAATTGATTTTGACAAAATGAAAGATTATCTGAAGCTCTTCTTGTAAAAAAATGTTTAAAAAACCGTAGCACTACTACGAAAAAAATACTAAGAGATAGAAAAAAATAGTTGCAGTTTGGTATCATTGTCTTTTTGAGTAAAAGAAGTCATTTGATATGTTAGACATATATACTTAATTAGCTCTATTGGCATTATCTGTCCCACATAAAAAACACAACTCAGTTAAAATGCCGTAATTGTGCATTGTCAGCTACCAAAATCAAGCATTTTAATTCAATACACTAGCAAGCATTATATTTTGATATAAAGGTATGTTAAATTAAATTCTAATGTTAATATATCAAAATAATACAACATTTTAATTATAAAATATTGATCTTGCGTAAGAAGACTTTAATAGCAATCAATACCTAACTTGTTTTTTACTTTTTGGTATTTTTAAGGATATATAGGTATATTTAGGGTTTAAATTTTTCTAAGCTCTTTAGACTAAACTTTTCGGATTTTGCTTGCAGTAAGAAGTGTTTATTTTTAAATTTTAGAACTGAAAAAAAAACCTTTATCAATTTATTTTTATGAATTGAATGTGAAAAATTCGTCTTCGCTTCATAAACGTTGATGAGCGTGAAAACTTTTAATAGGTTGGCGGGTACTTTTACACGCACCAGGAGAGATAACTATTTTGTATAAATAAGTAAAATTAGTTGAAAGTATGTTACAAAAACAAGAAACTGGAAAATATTTTTTCAGTCTTTTCTCAAAAAGTATTTTTTAATGACATCCCTAAAAATGTCTCGCAGGTAAGTACTCAACAATTTTTGTAGACAAAAAAATCAGAAAAAGACGAAAGCATATGTTATTAGGTAGATAAGAAACTAAATTGTTTTCTACTAGACGTCATATGTGTTATCGCTCGGAGCAAATAAACTTTCCAAGCAATCGATAGAAAGATAAAGAATAAAAGACAAGCTTTTTGATAACAACCAAAAATGTTTCCTAAAAATGTTTGCTAAAGTGCCTTCCTTTCAAAAACGTAAGGAAAACTGTTCGCAAAGAGGAAGCGTGGTGTATTTAGTTTTGAATTGCCATTTATGATGCAGGTTTAATGAACTGGTCTAGTGCACTTGGGATATTACATTGAATCATTTCTGAAGTATAGAAGAAAAGGTAAGGCATTTTTAAGTTATTTATTACATTTAAAATGGGAGTTTAAAAAAAAATCAGTAATAAAACGAGAAAAGTTATTGCAAAAAAGTGATAACGGCTGATAATGGAGATTAAGATTAAAGTAAAAAAATGATAATGTGAGAAAAGATAAAAGTGTTAGAAAGGTGAGAGTATTGCCTGGTTGCTAATCTTTATAATTCTACATTGGCGCGAGTTTAAATTTTAGCCGACTTACTTAATTGAGAAATTAAAATTTGAGACTTTCAGACTAAATTTTTTGCTTTTGCATTAATCTTGTTTTGCTTATAGATTTCTTGAAAATCATAAATAAAACGTAATGGATCTTTTTTTTAAATTTCCAATGGGTTTGTGAAAGAAAGGCTTTAGTCTTTTGCGGACTTAGTGCAATCCCCCGATATAGCAGGCACTCTTTCATGTGCCACCATTAAAGTACGTATCTCAATGCCACAGGAAATTTAGGGCTCAGTTTCTCACCAGATAATATATTTCTAGGCTCTCACGATTCAAAAGTTCTAGAAAATTAATTTTGCCGAGAGTACCCGAGTCAAAACAACTCTCAATGGATCTTAAGCATTCGGTATAAGCATGCGATTATGGGCGTTGGCAATTTTCTGCATCATGAAGTTCCACCGACTGACCACTTGGAAATCGGGTCCAGAAATGATGTATATTTTATTTTAGTAGTTTTGCTAACAGTTTGAATTTATGAAAATCTCTGTTAAAATGTTTGCACCTCCGATCTCCGGCCCGGGACCCGTGCAAAATCAATAACCAACCAACCACCTTACATAAATATTTAAAGCATAAAAGTGTACTCGAAATATTCTCTCACGATTTTCAATCCCTCAAGAACAGATGATTAAATTAAAAATAGTGTCTTTTTAAATTCATAAACAATTTTCAAAGCTCTTAAATTAATTTCAGAAAAGTCTTTTAATTCGTTTTGACGATTTAACTTTGACATTTTCTTTCAAATGTATAAAATAAAATCAAGAGTTACGAAGCTTTCAAGTACATACGCAATACTCAATTCTAAATGACTGTAGCAAATACAATCATGAACTAAACTATATAAAGGACTGCCCCTTCCCCTCATCTATTTTTAAGCAAATGTAAAATAGAGAAGAAAGCAAATAAAAAGTAGAATTCATTAAATAAGTTGTGGAAAATATACCGATAGCAAAAATCAAATGAAAATCTAAATTAGAAAAACCGAGTAAATGTAACACAGCCATTATCTTGTTATCGGATGCTTTAATGAGCAAAGATTTTCTTATGTCCTCTGTTCTGGCATCCCAAAATAAAATAAATGCTTTAAATAAGCATTCAATTAAATCAATTTTATTCAACTATAAAAGTTCTTTTATCTTGTATTGTGCACGTGGTAAAGAAAGTGCAAATATTTCTTTCTAACTAATAAAAGAACATAGAAAAAAGTTTAAGTTTAAATAAAGCAATTTCTTTCCTTCTTGTAGAATTTCCAACACAGTGATAACCTTTTAAGGTTTAATGAATTACGATGCAAATGTATTTGTTACCCAAGATGATTTTTAAGTTTCTTAATGACGTTGCCAAAAAAAAAAAAAAAAAAACAATGAAAGATTTAGCCGATATTTCCTTCTACTTTTATAAGGAAATAATGAATACTTTTCTTCGCTAAACGCCACGAAGGACAGGCAGGTAGGTTTTTTCCTTTACTTCATTGGAACTTCAAAACTTTACCTTGAACGCTGCATAAATTTTGTTATACAGAACTTAAAAAACTTAAACTATTTAATCCCTATTTTGAGTACTTACTGCCAGATAAGATATGAGATGAAATGCAGACATAGATAACGCGTTGACATTTCAATGAGGTTAGGCTTCTTTTCTATTCAAATATTTCAATGTTTTGAAGAATCTAATGAAAATATAGCACTAAGCCTTGTTTGTTATTTCAGTCGTTATAATGTTGTGCTGAGTTTGGTCACTAGTAATAGGTTTAAGTATCAAAGACAGACGTGATATAATAACTGACGGAAGCATTTGGATTTTTAAACTAAATTTAGCATGTATAACGATTCATGCACACATTTATGGAACAATAATGATATATAAATAGAGATACTTTTTTGCATGCTACATATGTTTTTGAGTTATGAGCTTTTTTTGTGTTGAATCAGTTCAATTTTAAATTACAAATAACTCATTACCTTTCCGCATCCTTTGCACGTAAACAAATCTAGTATTTTATAGCCAAATTTGCAATGCAAAATTCTAATTTTAATTGGATATTTTTACCCAAATAACACTGCACATTTACAAGCAATTTAGTTGCAATCAACGCATTGTTTTTGATGGGATCATTTGTATGTGTTTGGATCATCTAATAATGTAACTGTAAGAGCTTTTGGGAGCAGGTAAATATTTTCAGAATTTATGAACTTTAAATAAAAGGCCGTTTTGTTGTGCACTACGATTGTAAAAAGTTTTACAATGCATTGGTATGAGAGCCAATATTTAGAAAAGTGCCAATTTGAAGTTGGAGTTTTCTGAAAAAAAAATTTTTTTGCAGAAAAAAACTAATATTGGATTTTAAGTCTAAATTGGACCTAAATGCAAGAAAATAAAAGGGGGGAGGTCAAGGAAGTTATTTACTCCCTCCTTAGATTACTCACTTTTAAGCCGTTACAGATCTGATGAATGTTACAGATCTGATGTTAATATGAGTTCCATATTTGAGTTTATGCTTTCAGTCTTCGTTGGCATCTCTAAATATGATATCATTTCCTTGCATTTTTAACATAGAATTAAGATAATTATATTAAAATACATATATTAGGCTAAAAAATCAAATTTCATTATAAAAAAGCATTTCTTGTAAATAAAAATGAGCGATAAGGTTTTTAGATAAAATAAATTATGAGATTACCAAATCCAAGCTCATAAAACATTTGTTTTGCTTTGAAACAACACACAACTTCAACTTTTGCAACACATAACTCTGCTGCTTGCTTTTCTTTAATTAGTTACAGGAAATTTAATTTCTTGCTCAGAAATTCAAATTTAGCATGCTAGTTATTATCTAGTTATTTAGCGAAGTTATGAGAAATTGAAGCACCAAAAAATAAATAAATAAAATAATAATAATTAATTAACTTAATTTCTGCAGTGTCAATTTTTCTTATTTTACTAACTTCTATTGTTAGGTCATACAAACCACAAATGACGCAATTGTACTCTGAAACTCATTGCTTTTCATTTTTTAAGAACAAAAATATTCAATATATACGGCTAAAACCTATTATTTTTGCTTTTTATAATTCTGAAACGTGTGAGTTAGTTCTGTAACATATTCGCTGTTTTTCAATGTTACCGCTCTGACTGTTACCGATCTGACAAACTGACAAAGTTTTTTTTTTATTTCCGAGTCGATTGCACTAAACCAAAATCAAACACGTGGTTTCTTCATTTGTAATAAAGGACTATACTTATACATAAAATAATTTTTAAAATAATAAAAACTGCGCATTTTAGAGCGTGTTACCGATCTGATGACTCAAATGACACATTTTATAAAATCACTTTAAAAAATCTTACCTACAATTTTAGATGCAGAAATGCAAATTTTTAATTACGATTCAATAAAACATCCCGCCAGGTACTCAGTATCACGTGGTATAGGTGCAGGAAATGATTTTGGGAGCCTAAACATAGATCGGAAGTTATTGTTACCACTCTGACGCCGGAACTTGGGACACGCTTATTTCGCATCGGCTAGAAAATCAGAAATCGATTAAAACAAAAATGAAGTAAAGTATTAACAAAGGGGTAAAAATAGAATCGTTTTTTGTGCAAGTGAGTTTTTTTGGGAAGTTAGAAAGTGCGCATGACCTGTTTGTATGCTAAGCTTTGCTACTTGGGACACGTTACCGATCTGATTTTTGATGTATAAAAACAATATTTTCTGAAGAAAAAAAACTTTTTTTTCTGATGCTATTAGATGAAATGAAAGCAGAACCATATCTTCTTTCTGGGGAAAATTATTTTTTTAACTAGTTATTGAAATACTAGTGAAAATTCCCTTGGGACTCAAATTGGCACTTTTCTAAATATTAGCTCATGACTTTTAGCATTCTTTTAATGATGCTAAAAAAAGCGGCGATAGTTTTTTTTCATACTTGTAACGATTACTAAATTTTACTAAAAGAGCAAGAGAACTACTTTAAAATAAATGAGAAAAGCATTTCACGAATTACTAAACTATTCATATTGATAGAAAAGCTTTATTTTTTTAACAAATACAGTAAGGAACGCTACCCTTTTCAGAGAAACCATTTTAGCAAGTTTAGTAACGTGTCACATTTAATGAATTTTAAATATATTTTTCCGAATGCTTTGCTTAATAAAGTACTCCAGAATATTTGTTGAAATGTTTCACTATAACGTGCAATTTTCACTGACGCATAGTGGTTGAATAAAACTTAATAATAAATAATGTCACGTCTCTTTACTATCTTTCATATAATTCATTTATCAGAACCACCGAGAAGAAGAAATAAATCATAACAATAACCGTAAAGACTGAGCAAAATAACAATGTGTTAATTCATTTTAACACAAAAATCATCTAAACAGTTGAATGAGAATAATACTGAAATATGGTCTGTGGCTCTGGGAAAAAGACCCTTGCCCTTGAACCAGTTTATTTATACGAAAGTTGATAGGTGAAATTTTTAGACTGGCAATACGACTATAATTGTTAACAGCAATGCCATTCGGTTTCCTCCACCCTCATTTTAGTAAATGGAGTAACTTATGATATGTAACACACTCGAAGTCCACTCATATGAGCTAGACTGCACTGTTTAAATTAAAACGTAATGTAAACATCTGGTTTCTCGGCAGAAATAGAAGCTTAAATAAAAATTTTAGACTGGCAACACGACTATAATTGTTAACAGCAATGCGATTCGGTTTTCTCCATCCTCATTTTAGTAAATGGAGTAACTTATGATATATAACCCACTGGAAATCTACTCATATGAGCTAGACTGCACTGTTTAAATTAAAATGAAATGTAAACATCTGGCAGAAATAGAAGCTTAGCGGTAAGGTGGAACAGTTTTTTTCAAGTTTTAATCACGTTAAAACTGACATATATGTGTTATTCAATATCAGTTTGTTCTTGAAGTTCTAAATATTTCTTTTTTTTTCTTTCTTTAATTTACCTATTTTTTAGAATTGCTATGGAATACACCAGTTTCTTTCATTGATTAAAAACGGGAGAAATGCTTCTTCTGAGCAATTCAACATTTTCTTACATTTGTGATGTCAAAGTTTTATTTATTTATTTATTAACATAATTTTTCAGGAGACAACTGAAAAGCGCGATATATCGAGGCGCGATATGACGCGGGTACTGCAATTTATGCATAATAGAAAAATGCATAAGGAAAAATTTTGCAAGCAGAAACGTGAAATATCCCGGCTTCATGCATGAGAGATGCTGCAGCCTTGTACCTTCAAGATATTGGAGGTCAAAGCAGCGTAACCCTTTGTGCTTGGCGGTGAGAGCAATCCCCGACAATGTAAATATCGCGACATTCACGCATGATGGGCGCTGGCAGAAGCAAACTTTAACTTGCAACTTAACGTTCTTTAGAGTGACTTCACATTATAGTGACTCTTCCGTTATAGCGACCAACGCACAAAATCCCTCTTGTTTTTTCATGAATGCAATGTTATTTTAACGTCCGCAATAACGTACAAACGGAATCGTTCATTTCAATATAACGTCCAAAAAAATTTAACCTTTTTTGTAATTTTTACGGTTTTCTGTTCGTAAACAAATATTGAATAATTGCATGTTTCTAAAGGTTCCATTGAACGACGTTATTTGAGGGTCAAGGAATTGAGAGTTGTACAAACGATAGATAGATAAATATTTTGAAAAAAAAAATCAAAAAGCAGTATGTTTCTCCAATCTAAATATATATATATATATATATATATATATATATATATATATATATATATATATATATATATATATATATATATATATATATATATATATATATAATATATATATCCCAGTTATTTTCAGTGTTTTTTGTCGTTAGTGATAGTTTAAAACTATGCGTAAAGTATGGTAGTATTTTTTGTCTGTATTTTTTGTTAGTTCATTATTTCTCAATTCTATTTTTAAATGCAATAAAACTTGTGATAAAAAGTTGAGTATTCCTAAATGTGACGAAGCACATGCAATATCTAGTACACTTACAATTATAGGCACCTATATTTGTCGCGAGCAACTTTGCTACGACAACAAGGAGTCATTATAACGAAAGTTTACTGTATTACAATTATAATAGGAGTAAAAGAAAATCAAGTGGAAAAGCTTAAGTGAGATAAAAGTTTTTACGACACTTTTCCTTAACTTTTCATTTATCATTTAAAAATTCACTAGACGCACTATTCAAGCACACTGGTAAAGATTTATGAGCTACTATTCCACGGTAACCAGCTATAATACCATAACCTTCAAATTTATGTTGCAGATGATAAAAAAATCAAAACAGACTTAACCTTTTCCACTTAACCACTTACCTCTGATTTAAACCACATTAACTATCAATAGTTTTTTTATATATTTAATTATTACGTATACATCCTCCACAGAGCTCGGTTGGTAGTTATGTGGCCCTATATATTTGTCTTATTGGCTATTTACTCGTGGTTTACTTCATTGCCATGAAAATCATAAATAATGTAACTTCTGAAACTACATGATAAAAAAAAAGAAAATATATTACAGAAACGAACCCTGAACGGCAAATAAAATCAATTGGATCGCATTAATAGTAGGTAAAAGAACATTTGCAGATACAGGACGGTTGGAAAAGAAAGAGACAAGTAGAAGAAAAAACTGCGTCTGAATTACTGAAAAGAGCAGCTAAGATTGGATGCCATCAATGAAGACTAATCCTATCGTTTTCGGCTTAGTAAAAGAATGCTAAGCTTACGGGAATATTGAGCCTTTGAATTCTAATAAAAGATGATCGGATGCTGTAAATTACTTATAGGTCTGCATGTAGCAGGGGATGCTAGGAGGACGAACCATTGGTGAGGAGAGGAAAGATAGGGACACAATTTCGCTTTTTACAAAACTTTCATACAAACTTTCTTTGTATTGTATCTAGATCTTTCTCTTGTAAGTGCTTTTTTGTCTGTGTAAGTTGAAAAGCTTGTTTCCAAAAATTGTTCAGTGAAAATTATAAAAAAAAAAAAAAAAAAAAAAAAAGATTCTCGATGCAAAAGAAAGTATCCCAGATCTAATAATGTATTCATAATAAGTAAAATTTCCAAACTAAGTTTAATACTATCAAAAACATAGGATTAAATTCGCACTTTTCCTTTCTTTTTTTCAAAACATGAAAACTTTTGCCAAAAGGGATTAAGGGAAGTTTAACCAACTGCAGCGGGGCCTTGAGATCACGTGTTTTGTCTCACGTGAGGGAGAAGGGGAAAAGAAAATCTCGTGCGCCCGTTCCCCCCCCCCTCCCCCGAGAAATGTACCCTACATTTACCTGGAAAAAAAACTACTTGGATTACTTTTAAGTGAAAATAGTCACTTAGTTTATTTGTTTCTACCAAAAGGGTTTAAATCATTGTTTTTTTTGTTTTTTCATTTATTTATTTATCTATTTACAAGCAACTATACTGTCAGGATGATTTAGCTGCATAATTTATAGTTATTATCATTCATGACTAGTACAGGGAAAAATGATATTTCCATAAATTTAATAACAAATCTTACATGACGTTGTTTCAAGAACAGCAAAAAATGACTGAACGCCTGTTGAAAAAAGCTCTTCAATTGCCCGGAAAAAGCATTAAGGAAAAAAAGAAAGGCATATTTTATGTGCCATCAAGAAGTTCAGCCCTAATTTGCAACACACAGAAAAATAACTTACACTGCGCTGTCTTAACACAAAGTAAAACCTAGCCCCTTAGTCGAAAGTGGAGACTGTGGTCAAGAAATTAATAAGTTTCTTTACTTAGCATTTTGATGACCATCTAAGAAGAATTTTAATTACCTATTTATCAATATACTTTTTAAAATCCTGCTGTATTTTTTTAACGTACTACTAACAGATATTATAAAACTTATTTTCTTGAAGAATAGCTATCAACAAAGCCTCATTTTTCCCCCTTTTCTTTCTGTGAAAGAGTTGAAAATCCACGCGAGTGAAGTTTAGACAATGCAGTTCGGTTACTCATACCGTGCTTGTGAACAAAAATATTTTCAGGTCGACAGCCTAAAAGTAACCAACCCAAAGTTGCACAGTAAAGTCCTAAAGTAAGATACACATAATAAAATCAAATCTACAACATTATATATCTTTATTCACGGCCACCTACATTACCAATTTAACTTTTTAAACTATGTTTCTCTTTTTCTTTATATGCCCTGTTTAACCAGCAAGTTCTCTATTTTAGCAACCACTAGCCTTACTTGCATACTTCTAAAAACAAAAATGTAAAAAAAAAAGGTCATAGTTTTGATATTAACAGTTTAAAAGTAATAAAAAAATGTGCGAAAAAATACAAAATCAAAATTTTTATACAGACCCTAGGTCCTCTAACTTACATTTAGGGAAATCAAAAGCATGAAAAAGAAATCAAATACAAAAGGTTTGTCATTAGCACGACCAATACTTACCGAGTTATGAGACGCAACATTTTGTGTCTCACTATTTACATCATCGCGCCTACCTTTCTACACATTGTTAATTTATGCTGTATACTTCTCAGCATATATAAATTTTACCTTTCGTTTCTACTCAGCTAAAAATAATCCGAAGAAAAAGGAAAAATTAAAAAAAAAAAATTCTAAAGATTTCTGCAGAATTTTAGAAAACAGAAAAAAATCAGCATTTTGTCTTCAATGAATTTTCAGAAAATCCACATTTTTTTTCCTCTGTTATTTTCTCAAAATGTTTTGCAGACTTTTTTTAGAATGTTCCAAATATGCTAACATTTTCTGCAGATTTTTAAAAGCTTTTCGGTAGATTTTTGTTGCTGAGTATTGCTTGTTTCTGACATGGTTGGTGGCGATGTAACTATGAGGAGCTTCTTGCTTTTTGCAAATTAAATTGTCTTGGTTTAATAATCGATTGATACACTGCGATGCAAAAGTTTAGAAAAAATGCAAATATATGATTAAAAAGAAAACTATTTGGCGAAATGCTTTCAAATTTCTACTGCAGGTAGAAAATATGGTTCCAAATACGTGTCTGGAGTTTTGAAAAATATAACCGAAACGAAAATCAGAAATTACAAAAAACATATTTTTTCACTACTGCAAAAGTTTAGACAAAAGTCAGATTCTAGGCAAATATCCCTTAAGATGTGATTGGTGGAGAGAAGGCGGGACTTTTTTCTTCGACTGTAAAGTGCAGAGATTGCTCAATGAATAATTAAATCCCAAAATCTCTGTAGTTCTCGTGTAAAGAAGATGAGAAAGTTCGGAAACCGAATTTTGAAAATGATCGCACTTTGTTAATTTTTAGTCCTTTAAATTGCTCCTAGTATGGTAATACATGGTTTTTTACTACGTGGAGAGCAAATTCAGACGTGTGTATCGACCAAAAAGACCAAGAAAAACTATATTTTTTAAGAATGAAGGAATTGAAAAATGGTTCGAACTGATAATTCACCCCTTAATCCCACAAAACTTCAACTTGTGTCAAAAACAGCATGTGACAGCATAAGTAGATGAACAATTCAATCGGGATGCATAAAAAAAGAAAAGAATTGTGCGTGAGCCTTTTAGGACACAGTGTCCCAAATAAGCTAGATTTTAATGGTCAAAGCAACACAGCATATGCTCATCAGATCTTTTCTGAGGTCACGTTAATATAATTATAATACATCTAGGCGATCCAATATTAATAATTTTCATCAGAAAAGTAACATATATTTTTAGTCACGATGAAACGTGTGCTGCTTTTCTCATTAAAATCTGGCTTATTTTTGAAATTAATTCCGAAAAGGTTCAAGCCCAATTCTTTTTTTTTATGTATCCACATTTCAGTTGTTCATCTACTTATGCTGTAACGTGCTGTTTTTTGACTCAAGTTGAAGTTTTGTAGGATTAAGGGGCGAATTGTCAGTTCGAGAGCCGTTTTTTCAATTTCTTCATCTTTATATAATTTTTGTTGGCCTTTTTGATCGATACGCATGTCTAAATTTGCTCTCCATGAAAAAAAAATATACTACCATATTAGGGCTGATTTCAAGGACGAAAAATTAGCAAAGTACGATCGTTTTCAAATTTCAGTTTCCAAACTTTATCATCTTCTTTATAGGAGAAATACAGACATTTTGGGATTTTGATTATTCATTGAGCAATCTCTGCACTTTATAATCGAAGAAAAAAGTTTCGCCTTCCCTCTACCAATCACATTTCAAGGGATATTTGCATAGAATCTGACTTTTGTCTAAACTTTTGCAGCAGTGAAAAAAAAAAAGTCTTTTGTCATTTCTAATTTTCGTTTCGGTTGTATTTTTCAAAACTCCAGAAATGTATTTGGGACCATATTGTCTACTTGCAGTAGAAATTTGAAAGCATTTCGCCCAGTGGTTTTCTTTTTATTCATATATTTGCATTTTGTCTAAACTTTTGCATCGCCGTGTATCTTTTTAGTAACAACTGTTTATAAATAGTTAAATTTACAAAGCTCTGCCTCATGAGACTCTGACGACGAAAGCATCACTCAGGAGGAATTCAAATCAAGGAGCTTGCGACTAACGGACGGAAGGTTAAATAGCAAACGAATCTGTAGAAGAACGTGGCATTTCCTTATTTCTGATATTTAAAGTGAAAGCTATACCTCGTCATGAAATGTAATAGAATTCATCGTTCACTCTGAATGCAAGCTACTCAGGAAAAAATATGCATTTGAAGATATTTCTTTTCCCTTTTTTAAAAAAAATACAAAAAAATCTCTAAAAATGCAACTTACTTCAACAAATCACAAAGTGCCATAGTTCCGTATACAAAACACACAGAGCCAGCTAAAGTATCATCTTAAAGGAGAAAGGGTAAATTTTTACAAGTAAAGAAAAGTGAAAATTGGAGAATTTTTCTTCCCAAACTACAACCGAAAAATGCAATAACTTAGTACATATTATAACTTCTGAAAAAAAGTTACTCCCGTTTTATATGTATTTTTTTGCAGGGAATACTTGATATCGATTTTGCTCGCGATTTTGAGCCAAATTATTAATCGATAGCTTGAGAGAGAAATAAAAAGTTTTTCTCTTGCTTAAACTCCTCCCTTGTGCACATCTGGCCTTCATTAACTCTCTTTTATAAAAGAGTTTCCCTACCTTTTCATAAAAGAAATTGTGTAACTACCATTACTTTTTTTTTCAGTCGCAATCTCGGTATTTTACATATTATGATATTAAAAAGAAAAAAAAAACTGCTTCCGCGAAAGGTTTTATTTTTTAACTTTTTCTTAATGAAAACTTATGAGAGTGAAAAAAAAATGCGTTTCAGGCCTTCTTAATAACACATTGTGTATAGTACAAATAAAAGAAAAAAACACGATTTCCTGAAAAACGACTTGATAATCACGTTAATGCTTTTCTTTATGAAAGTATCATCTTGCTTTTGCTGCAGTGTAGATTGAGGAAAGACACCGTAGGTTTTAACTTTATTTTACATAAATTAGTACATTGGTTTATTTTTAACCAACCAATTTATGAACAAAATATGGATCTTTGTGAGTATTGAAAAAATAAGTTCCGTTTTGAAAAGCAACTTTTTTATCTGCGAAAATTAATAATTTGAAAAAGTTTGCATTTCGGCATCTTACCCAATTGGGGTAAAATAACCGATACCTTTGGGGTAAGATACCGTATAGAATACCGAATGCAAAGCGCTATTTAATCAACTCCGGCTGTTGTTAAAAAAATTACATTAGTGAACATATTACATGTACATTCAAATAACAGTGTTTTATATTGTTTTTTAAATGTTACTTCTTCCCTTTAAGTAATCGCCTCGCCTTTCCATAGATTGTTTTCAAACGTAAAACATGATTTATGGAGCCAATTGCTGCATACTATTCATTGTATCAAATCTCATTTTTAACGACGTTTCGGTGCATTTTCTAGGTATTCGGATCACTCGTTTTCATTCATAACTTGAAAATCCTTACTACTTTCATCCATTTCTTCTTCCGTCGCAGATTCATCTTTTCATATGAATTTTCAAGCAATTTCTTCGGAAAAGTTGCAGTTGGTTTGGTTGATTTGTGGATCTTGTTATCTTTGTACTCCCCTTAGCGTCTTGTTTTCTGTTACCTTGGTTTTGTTTGTTTTTCCTCATGTCTTATTTTCTTTCACTTGAGGCTCTTGAGCATTTTAACTCCTTTTGTTTATTTCTTTGTGAGATAACACTGGTAACGAATTTTTCTATGTCTTTGGTTAGAGTAGGATCATTTCCTTCTCTAGCACGCGTAGGAAAATTACTACGTCTTCTTGTCCCCAAAACATAATCCTCGTCTTTCCCCAAAGCATTAGATACGATGCCAGTTTAACTAGTACAGCGCAGCAGAGGCAGACAGGATCCATTACGTGCCCAATAGAAAGCCCATGCTTTAAACTTACTAAAGCTAACCAAGTTATTTCTGTACTATCCTTCGGCTAATAAAACTAAGTGAAGTTTGTTGGGATATTATTTCGAGTAATTACCAGAACAATTGAGATGACAAAATCATCAAAAAATATCAATTAAAATTGTGATTAACCATCAAAAATGATTTCTATATTCTTACGCTGCACGTTCCTTTATTCTAATTGACCGGCCAGCTAATTTTTTACATGTTTGTGGCCGAAGCACCTGATACGGCCTTGTACAACACTGCGTCTTTAGTCAGCATTAGAAAAAATGGTGTCTAAATGTAAAATATATACTGTTTGCACTTTTGGAGCATAGTTTAGTATTTTCTAATCAATTATAAGCAAGAAAAAAAAACATTGTAAGCTCTATTTGAAGTTAAAAATCAACGTAAATAAAGTACAAATAAGGTAGAAAGTACAGCAAATAGCTATTTCAAGGCTACAATGGAGCCCCTTCTTCAGTGCAAGAAGCTCAGCAAACAACATGAAAGCTGTAAGAGAACTGAGCGCGAAGCCCGTGGACCGCGGTATTTATACCAAATGGGCCAGTGCGCATGAACTCACGACAGGAGCGGGAAAACACCGACCAATCAGCGAGCAGCAAAACAGCCCAGGAGAGCGAAGCAATGGGGAAGACAGCAAAGGAAAGTAGGGGAAAAGAAAAAAGCGCGGGAGAAAAATACCAGAAGACGTAATTATAAAAATTGCTTCCAGATGTCAGGGGAAAATAGAACACTGGAAAAAGTCATTCACCAGAGAATGGGAATTTTTCCAAGTATAGTAAGCTTCCCAAAAATCGAGGTCAGAAACTGACGAACATTGACAAATAATTCTAGCCGAAGAAAAATCAAAAGCAGTGACCAGAAGTCCAACAATGCTGAGCAAGGGAAGAGTGTGCTAGTTCTTTATGTTTAACATAATTTTCATGCTCTTTCAAACGGTGCTTAAGAGCCCGCTTAGTCTGGCCGACATAGCTAAATCCGCATTTGCAAGAGATGTTATAAATACCCCAGTTGCTTTGCCAATCAATGGGATGCTTCAAGTTGGTAACTTGATTTTGTTCATATGAGAGAAAGAAATATCGAAACCAAACTTTTTCAAAATCTTTGCAACTTGATGACTTATTTTTGGATAAAAAGGCAAAACAATGGTGTAACCAATCTTAGAAGCGGAAACCTTGCTAGAATGCTAGGGCTTTATTAGCCTATTATGTATGGAATCAATAATCTTTGGCGAGTAACCCCGATCAAAAGCCACAGTTTTTAAATAAGAAAGCTCGGTACTTAAAGAATTGGATGAAGAACAGACATTCAAAGCACGAAACACAAAAGCCTTAAATAAGGCCAACTTTTGGTTTGGAGGATGAGAAGAGTGGTTGTGAGGAGGTAGTGTAACAGCAAAAAGCTTTCGATACACTGAAGTCATAAATTCGTTATTACTTTTAGTAATAAAAACGTCCAAGAAAGAAAGAGAACTTTCCTTTTTCATTTCAATAGTGATTGGATGCAAGGATCGATAGAATTAAGAGTGGAAAGTAAAAGCTCATTATTAACTTGGTTTTGGTCAAGCAAAACAAAACAATCGTCAACATAACGAACATAGAACGGAAACCTTATGGTATCAAAAAGTTTTACCTCAAAGTAGTGCATATAATTGTCACTTAAAATAGGACTCAAAGGGTTACCCATCGCTAAACCTTTAGACAAGCGATATTAAACACCATCAAATACAAAAGTATTCTGCTCAAGACAAGCACGAGTAAGAGAAACAAGTTCATCAACCTCAAAACTAGAATAATGATGTTCCTGGAGTCTCAATTTGAGACAATCCAATGCCCCAATAACAGGTACATTAGTAAACGACGGCTTCTTTTGACGTGGAATCACTGTTCACTAATGTTCAGCACAAAGCTTATTTGATCCTTTTTCATTTAATTGTAAGCTGTGTTTTACAAATCTATTCATGCCATTCAAATCACGAATGATATTTAGTTATAATGCTAAAAAAATGCCTCAGCTGAAGGGGAAATTAGGCAAAAGTGTCACAACCTTACAACAGTCAAAATCTTTCGACTAACACTTCAATACAGTCTTTTGTTGCACGCTAACACCGAAACTCTCAGTCGGGATATCAGGCTGGGTTTAACTCATATTCTACTATCTAAGGTGCTTGTACAGTATTGAAATATTTCAGTTTTCTGTGCATTATAATATGATGTTTGTTAATCTATATGTAAACATAAAGTTAAATCTAACGACGCAATGAAAACGTACATTTAAAGATTACTTTTCCACTATTTGTTCAAAATTAGTTAAAGCAAATTTACATGATGTCGTGCGCATTTTGTGGGAAACGTCTTTGTAGATCAAAATTACACTTTCGTCTTAAGTAAAAGTGCACACAAACTGAAAAATCATAACAAAAAATGTTGATTTAAGAAGCAAAGTTTCTAAACGGCTCACTTTTTTGCATCTATTTTTGAATAGAAAATAATGAATCATTTGTTATATTTCACAATATGCATTGTTAGGTAATTACGTATATATTAACTATTTCCTCTAAAAATAACTATCCTTCCCAATCTATTATCTTAAAAACATTCGTCGCTTCTTACATGTTGCTCAACTACTAATCTACGACTCATATGTAATCTCAATCACTTACGTAAGAGAAAATTTAATCTCCTGATGGTAAGGAATAATTTTGTTAATGTGCAGATTCTTAGTACGTTTAGTCTAAAATACTACAGATGAGCCGACATATGCTCACTTTTTTTTTAATTACCATAATTTTTGATATCCTTAGTTCGTGGAAACTCTTATATTTCTAGACATTTCAAAGTAAAAACAAATTAAGTTGCAAACTCTTTTCTTTGTTGAATATTTCAAAAGGTATTTTGTAAGTTAATATAGAAGTTTCAATTCATGCTATTTTCTGTATTCCTGACATTTATAAACGCTAATGTTTTACTTTAGGAGCACTGTAAAAACTAAGAATAACACTTATAACATTGTACACATGTAAAAAAAACAAAGTGAATAATAATAAGACACAATTAAAAAGAAATATTTACATAAGGTAAAAAAGCAAGTAGTTGACATTGCACTAGTATATGACACTTATAAAGAAAAAAAAATATAAGGGAACATGGAAACACAAGCGCGCATTTTTTCTCTAATACGCAGAATTCGACCACTCCTCAAAAACTATAAAATCTTAATTTAATGCTTGTTTTAATCGCAAAACTGGCACAAATTAAGTTAACATAACTGGTATGTGGTGACGTATGAACGGTATAGTTTCATATAGTAGTATTTTTAACGGCGGATACTACGCCATGACCTCCCGCATCCCTCCAGTCTTGATGAGCATCCTTGGTAATAATCCAGTCACGTGTCAATATGATTATCGGGCTTTTAACTGCAATTGATTATAAAGTATGGGTTATTTTAAATTATTTGCTTGTTATGTAAAATGTAGTATTACAATAAGCATTTTACATACTTCCGCAATAACCTGACAGGAATAGCAATTTTGAACTAATCAGACATTTTTCCACTAAACACTATCTAATATTTTTAGCTTTAGTTGCCGACATAAATCTTTATACAGTTCTTTCCTTAAAATCGAGATGTCTTAAAAAATCTTTCCCCATCAGACCTTCAATGAATCTAAGAATGCACTTAGGGAATTGAAAAAACGTACAGCAAAGTAGTTATCTCAGGAAAAACATTCGGTAATTACTAGAGAAAAACTTTTTAAGGGTATCTTATTTTCCTCACAAGATTTTTTTTATTAATTAGACATTTGAAAGGAAATATAAAGGACATTTTTATGTGTCCCGCGTCCAAAAAGGAGAAAATGGGATTACACACATCAGAGATTGTAAATTTGCATTTATGATATAAAAAGTTTTCATAATGATATAAAATACGTTGCAGCTATAGAAGAAAATTTCAGTTATGTCTTTCCAAAAATGATGTCACAAGGGAGGGTCCCAGCTAAAAATAATCTATAGAAAATGAGCAAAAAAAAGTTATATATATATTTTTTTTGAAGGGTTTTTTTAAAGAGTTCCACAGACTTTTAGAAGAGAGAGAGAGAAAAAAAAGCCTGCATTTTGTCTTCAATATAATCTGCAGGAAATCCACAATTCTTTTCCCTTTTAATTTTCACTAAATTTTCTGCAGATTTTTTAAAGCATGTTCGAAATATGCTCATATTTTCTGCAGATTTTGAAAAGATTTTCAGCAGATTATTTTTTGCTTCACAAGTCACCCGAGGGTGACTTGTGAAATTCTGACAGTTTATCACTAGGGGAAGGAAGAGAATAAAAAAGAATGTGTTTAGGAAAAGAACATGACATATGACAAAGGGGAGCATGTAAGGGGAAATATGACACTTTGTAATAAGGGGTGGGATCAAAAGTGCCGAAAAGAGGGGGAAATCATTTAGTGCAAGTCCCTTACTATACAACTGTGATTACTTATTAGGACAGAGAAGCCTAAGCTAAGTGATGAAAATATAATACTTGAAACATAAATGAAAACTGAATCTTAATCTTTAAAAAATCGGTACACTGTTAAAAATGCAGGAAGCTTGTATGGTAAATGTTACTGTAAAATGTGGCGTTTACCGTACAGAAAATTTTTACAGTAAATTGTACCGATGAAAAAATTGCGATTGCAGCGACAATTGATCACCTCGTGACATACTGTGAGATGCAGATGACACCCCATTTCTGCTTTTTTGATGTGTCTCATCTGGTACCGTTGGTAGTAAAGTACCGTTGGTAGTGTGAAAAAATAGGGTCCCGGGTTCGATCCTTGTCGTTAGTATCTCGCGCTTTTTAATTCTCGTTTTCTCTTCCGTAAAATTTTACAGTAAAAAAATATTTTACGGTTAAAGTTACTGGCAACATGGATGCCAGTAACTATTACCGTAAAATTTCATTAACATTTTTAACAGTGTATGCCTAGATTTTAGTGTAGCTTTCAAAGAAAGTGATGAAACATTTTGCAACTCCAATTTCTTCCCATATTATCACGGGTAATCAATAATTAACTATAACATATTCCCTTTAATTTCTGCTTAATTAAACCCTACTCATTATGATGTAAAGTACGCCGTTCGGCCGATGGGAAGAACGGAGTAAATTTATACCGTAATTAATTAAGAATGAAAAGCAAATTCTTTTGGAAAATTTTGCTTTCAATACTCTAATAAGAGTGGGTGATGAAATGATCCTTTGTTTTACCATAAAAGAATGCGATTGCCCAACAGAGTGATGTTTAAGACCAGAAAGATATCGTTTTATTACTCAATCTGTAGAAGTTTATTGAGAAAAAATGTGCGTTGTTCTTTAATTTCCTCACATCAAGTAGCAAAAATCAACCGCAAAATGTTTTTGCAATTTAAAACCACATCATGGTGCTCGCAAATCAAAATGTTGTCTTCGAAGAAGTCTCTTTAGTAAAACAAAACGTATGAAAGTTTTTTTTAAGTATTATGTATGATTATTGGTGTATGGTAAATTATATTTGAAATTAACTTTTTTTGAGCGATAAATCGGGGGAATTAGAGTGTTTTAAAGCAAAGCACTTTCGTTTTTGGCGGGTTTTTTTTGCTACGTCAGATGGGACAGGATACTACAGGATGTCCCCCTCCCCTCTTATTTTAAGAGGATTTTATTAGTGTCCCAAGCAGCACACTTCGTTTTATAAGCGTTGTACAATGGTTTTTAACGTTGTGACAACCGCTTTAAAACGTTTAGGCGTTATTTGTGCTACTCGGGATTGGTTTTAAGTCGAAATATTGCAAAAGTTTAGATTTAATTTTTTTTTTAAATTCGTCATGCTGATTAAGGTTTAAATGAACCCGGATTAATCAAGTATTGATTATCTCTTGGTCAGCTTTGCAATTCTAGCAATCTGTGCATTTTTTTTCGATTGTACAGATTTTAAACCGGTTAATTGGATGATCCTAGCCATGAGGACCTCTGTGGCTAAAGATTAGAGCTAAAAGGTGGGGTGTGGTTGGAAATAATTTAACTGGGGATGAAAAGTAACTTTTTAGGCGGCAATAAAAATATTTTAGGTTTTTAGCATGCTGTGTAGTTATCAGGCTTTAAAACTAAAAATGTCTATTTGATGGCAATATTTGGAGTTACTCATTTTTTCTACTGATGCAAGTTTAAATAATGTATAACCAAGTCCAGAAAATAACTTATTTGTGACAATATATGAAGTTAATTGATTTGCATTCTAATCCAAAGATTTTCTTTTTGTGGGAAAGACCAGAGCTAAGACTGCTAAATCTATAATTTGAAATCTCGTGCATTAAAACTATTATTTAGTATTTCGCTGGTTCTTTACCAGCTTATTGAATGTCAAGTTTCCCACGAAAAAAAATATAGTAGAACTTCTCTTATCTTTAACTTTTTAAACCGAAACCTTTTGAAATTTTTCATTATTACACGAAGCGTGTGGTTTCGTGGTAAGACTTGTTGCAGGTAAGAAATATTATCTATCTGATTTATTTTACCTCAAGGATCTCCACACTTTTTGGGCAAAGAGTGAGTTTTTAAATGTTTCTAGAGACTCGTGGGCCGATATTCAGATAGAGATCTTATACACAGCGTAGTTCAATATTGCAGGCATATTTTTGAATTAGAACTGATTGATCCATACGTTTTTACTTAAGCTCTGTTAAGGTTTAAGTAAAATTATTAAGACTATAGTTTGAAATCATATTTCACGTTTTACATTAAACCTTTGGTTTTCATCCGCTGCATTTCAGATTTTTCATCACTGAAAAATCTGATTTTCTCTATTAGTATTAGAGCTAACATTTATTAATCACAGGGATAAAAATTTAATAATAATAATTGCCTAAAATATTATTTTACATTTGCTGATTTCAATTGATACCGTAGAGAATAGTAAGCCGTCGAGTTTTGTGACCTTATAAAATATTTATTTAGTTGGAAATAGTCTCCAATATATTTTTAGTACCTTGCTAGCTTTTTCCATGACAAATATAGAGAAAATTCGCTGGTTAACAGCAGGTAGTCAGAAAACTGGAAGTAAAAACCTTGTGGCATTACATCTAAAATTCACCCTCGATTGGAATAATACTTGTGATTCTTTTAGGCGAGTGACGCATTCAGAATGACTGGCCACAGCTGTCACACTCTTAGCTACACGACTGAAACAAACTAAAACATTTAATGTAAAACTTTCGGTTTGAAACTGTCTTGTGGATTATTTGAGAAAAGATATATAAAATACAATAAATTCTAATAAAAATTATTTTGAGGCCTAAAAATAATAATAATAATACTAAGAATAAAATATTAAATAAATAAAATAAAAGAAAACAACAGACATAATGAATACGAAATTTTTATTTAAAGATACGCCCTATATTTTCTGCTTTTGCTTGCAGCAATTGGCTGACAATTTAATGCAGGCTTTTCACATGAAAGTTTTCACTCTGAATTTCTACTGTAAAAGTACTAATTTCAATCTCAGTAGTGACAACCATTTCCTGAGTCACAGCATAATTTATGAGTAATTAGACATGCAATTAAAACTATCGAAATCCAAAAAAATGTTTGCATTTGACTTTTTTATTTTAAAATTATGTTCAACTTATCAAGTTATATCTTTAGTAAAGATTTTTGCCAAGCATTACTGTTTTTTTTTTGGTATTTCAAAACATCAAAAATGGACTTTTCTTTCTTTTTCTCATTACGGCTATTTTCAAAAAGCTTTTCACTGTTTTATCGAACTGTTAATAAATGTGAAAATATATTCAAGAATAAACATTAAAAGCACATTTTACAACTTTTCATCACGGTTTGAAAACCCTCAGCAGTGAGAATCAGTTTAACGACCTTTAGCTTAATGTACCTGAAATTAGCGACAAAAACCTTTTTCACGACTAATAAATGCATCCATTAATTTTTTTCCTGAATTGCCGATTCATCTCTTTGAGCTGTAATTTCACGCATAAAAACTTATTAAGTTTATTTTATAATCAACTTCTCAATAAAAAAACATATCAGGGGGAATTAATAGCTCAAAGATACTGCTAATATATTTTGCATCATTCCTTTTGCACTAAAATAAAAGCATTGTTTTTACCTAAAAAGCATTACTAAGTAAAGCTCATATGAAAGGTTTGCAACCTCCAACTCTGTTGTTTATTATTCACTGTGTAGTGTGTATCCAAATCAAGGAAGAAACTGCACTTTCTGGATGTCGTAACAAACTGCTCGGTATTTTGTTTGAAATACTAACTAGTTAACCTTTTTTTATAACAAATTTTTATTCATATCATATAGTTTTTTTTTAAACCCAGAGGCTTTATACCTAAAACGACTTGGCGTTTTTTTATATTTTTCAAGTTTATAGCTCGTTATGAGTAACTGGTATTTTCCAGTGTGTGTTTTCTTAAAGTAAGTGATGTAGTCCACTTTGAACGAAACCCTCTCCACCCATCTTTCTCTTTTCTTTGTTAACTAAAGTGTCCGTATCTTCACATTTTAACTCTAACGTCTTTTTAATTGCAATAACACTATGATCGCATGTGTAAGAGTCATTCACCTTTCTTTAAAGGAATACACCACAGCTTAGCGTAAGTAAATATAGATATCTCTTGATTATATAAAAGAAGTGCCTGAAATAACAGATTGAAAAATAAAAATAAATTTACCTTTTATAACACCACTGATGATGGTGGTGGTTGCGTGCACCAAAGTTGACTAATGGGAATATAATAGGCCCCTGAAACATACGCCGGCAGACACCTCAGCGAAATATATTTATTGTTGTTTCATGGAGCTAGACACCTTTAGTCAACACAATCTAGACAAAGACTTAGCACTTTAGCAGACGAAATGATGACGTCAGAAGGGAAGAGGGACCAGCAGACTACTAAGATGAGAGAAGTAGAATAGTTGATAAGGTTCGGTTGAGTTAGTTTCGTAGTGCTCGAAAATCACTTTATTATCACAGTTCTGCTGTAGCAAAATCTAGTTATGTGTACTAATATTTTGTTACAAGTAACAGATAGCATTATAATTCAAAGATCATTTAAATTTTCTAATTTAAAGAAGATTCGACGCTATCTAAAAATACTGGCCGAAAAATTCCAAGGAAAATATTTCTCCCCACGAAAATATCTAGGGTAAGTTTAGTTTCCGATATTCATTATTATTATTGAAATTTATCCGGAACATATGATATTATAAATACGTCTATAAAACACTAATGAGTTTTCAAAAGAACTTAAGAGTTTGAGTCAAATTATGCCCACAAAACGTATGAAACCCTTCACAAAGTAGTACTACGTATTTATTTATTTCATTTTAAGAATAAATTTTAATTTTTTGCATGTAGCATTTTGCAATTAAATTTTTGTGCATAATTCTGTATTTTGTCTCAATGTGAATATCCTGGCCCATGTAATTTAACAGAATATTTTTATGCTCGAAATTCAAATGTATGCAATTATTGAAATTTTCTAGTGGTTTAAGATCTTCTAATGTAGTGGAAACCGAAAATGGGAATCATGTCTCCCATGCGACAAAAGAAACGTATCGTTTAAAAAAAATCTCCTTTTTTTAGCTACTTACTTTTCACTTTACTTTATGTTTGCTATAGTTCATCCACTATAGCAAACATAAATACTACTTTTTGTTTAATTCCTACTTGAGTACTAAGTTTATCAATTAAACAACAGGCTCATCCTTCGTGTTAACTTTCAGACATCCTGCCAGTATGATACTATGTAGCCAATATTTTTAAACTAATAATTCAAGTAAAAGATTTTATCTAGTCATTATTATTTGCGGAAAACACAATAACCATTTGCTTACAGATCACCGTTCTTCCTAACAGATAATCTTTTTCTCCGCCGTTCACGCGTAGTTCCCGATGTCATAGTCAAAATTCAATTTATAAATTTTACGACGATGGACAATTTGTATTTAAAAATTTATTTTTAATTATTGTAAAAAAATACACCGTTTCTAATAGAAAACACCTGTAATTTTTGTAATGAGTAAATCTGGTTGAACGCATAACACTTACAATTGCGTATACTTAAGCTAAAACGTAATAATATGATAATTGTTTGCATGGGAAAGATAAGTTTATTTTCTTATTTATGCTCGGAATATTTTCTTGAAAATTTCAGTCACTGCACAAGTGTTTAAAAACTTTTTAGGCAACAATTCAAGACTAGAAAAATCGTATGCTAAATGAGGCAAATGTAGGACATAGAGTAGTCACTAAAGCAGTGGGAGCCTGAACTATTGGAGCGTGTCCAAGATTCGGGAAGAAATCACACTTTGTGCCACATTTTTCAGTATCTAAAATATAAATATATTTTTTGCATCTTTTTTTTAACTTTCTAACTCATAAAAATAAGTTTCAAGTTTTATAATTTTCCGTAAAAAGTGTTCTTCCTGTAGTCAAACAAAGTGAAAGTTTTCAACGTTTACCGTAATCACTACGCCTAAACTCTATTGTTTGGCCTTTCTGCTAGTCCTAACAGTCGATCTATCACCTTACATTCGTTAAAGATGTTTTTCTTAAAATTTTCAACGAAAACGGTTAAGGATAAAAATAGTGAGGTAGCTGAGACAAATTTCTTCAAACAACATCTTCCATTTAAGACGCAGCACCTATCGTTCCGAACTTGCCTCGGTAGTCGAGTAGTGTTCTCCTCTGATTAGAGGAAATCTTACTTTGCTTAAAGCACATTACATTACTGAAAGACAAATGCATTAGGGCATCTCTTTAAAGAGTTAGAACAGCTTCAAAGGACGAACTTCATACATATATCATTTATTTAAAAGTTTATTCCTGCGAAACGTAAGATATAAACTTAAATCAAATTAACGGCTTAAAATAATAATGAAGATGAATGAAAATTTTCCCACAAACTGCAAATATAATTCCGTTTTACCAGTCCGGTCTTGAAAGTCAGTAGTTGTATTTTTGAAATTTTCTTTCAAGAAGTATGAATTAAAATTCTTTCTGTCGATCAGTTTCTGAAATTACTCCCAAATTTACAACAATCATTAACACTTGTGCACAGATACACACACATAAAAATATACACTGTTGTAAAACAAAATATGCGTGAAGGGGCGCTTACTTTTAAGCAGTTAAATGTTCTACAAAAAACTATTATTCATACACAAACATATATAAAGCTGAAGGTATAATGGATACTGTAAATTACTCACACAAATAGGCAGCACCCAATTATCGTATGTGGGATGCAAGGTCCGTACCAAGGGCCCCGGTTGTGTCAAAATCTTTAAATTTTGTGCAACTTTGTTTATTTAGAAGAAAAAATAAAATAAAACTGAATATTTTAAAGACTATTAGGATATTTTACGCTAAAAAAACACAATCATCACGTAAATGCTGCATTGTTTACACCATTATCCAGAAAATGCATAACCTTTTCATAACTTAATTTTGATATTTAAACTTTATTTTTCTCTGATGGTCAAAAAATGTACGTGGAAAGGGGGCACCGAAATGTTTTTCTGTGCCCCATGTTGTCATGACCTGCTCCTCTAAATAGGAGCTTTATTGAAAAATAACTGCTTGAAAGATAACATAGTAAAAATGAGATGCAACTAAGTAAGCATTATGACCTCACGTAACGACAATGACCGCAATTATTCGGGGATAATCCAAATAAAGTGAATGGTTTCATAATAGACTAACTTGTTCTCCATAAGCATTAGTTTTAGCATTTTGGGGTAGATATGGACACGCAGGGGTAGATATGTTTCAAGGATAATAGAAATGAACACGCAGAAAAAAGCTTTCTTAAAGCATCACGCACAAAGTTTATTGGCGTTAACGTAAAGAGATCAACCTAGAGACACTTTTACTTAACCCCTTCCAGGCTCATTTTATTTCGGGATTACGGATCAAAAAATGTCAATTTTTTTAATGCTTATTTTCATACATACATGTCTTTTTAAACATAATAGCATCATTCGCATGCAACATTTCATAAAATAAAAGGAAAAATAGTTATTTAAATAAATAAGTAATTTCGGGATTACGGATAAAAAAATGTCAATTTTTTATGCTTATTTTCATACATACATATCTTTTTAAACATAATAGCATCATTCGCATGCAACATTTCCTAAAAATAAATGTAAAAATATCTATTTAAATAAATGAGTAATAACTGAGTATTTACCTGTAAAGTTGGCTTTCTGTATGGCAGAAATCATTATACTTTGGAGTTGGCGCCTACTCTTATCTTAAATCTACAGCTCAAAACACTATACAGTGCGTCCCAAAAGTTTATAGACAACCACGTTTTTGACACCATAAGCTAATTAAACGAATAAGCGAGACGAAATTACTTATGCAAATATTTAATGACTTTAAAAAATTATTAAAACACTTAAGCAACTCTTACTGATCATATATTTAATTTTAAAAAATATAAACGGAAAAATGCTGTCCCAAAAGTATATAAACAATCGTTAATAAAAGCTGATTTAAGTATAGGTATTCAAAATTTGCATATTACAAGGTCATTTACTTGTGACGCACAAGTTTTCCGAGATAAAAACAAACACGTGTTTCCGTTTCTGAAGATTTGTCAAGATGTCCCGCTATGTGCAGTTTTCTAACACAGAAATTTTGAAAATCTATCGTTTGAAAGCTCATGGTTGGAAAGTAGTGGACATTGCACGTAAATTTGGACGCAGTAGGGCTGGTATTTATCAAATCTTGTCAAAAGGTAATAGTTTTGAAGCAAAATTTCGTTCTGGATAACCAAAGAAAACAACTAAGCGGCAAGACAGAGAGATTTTGAACTTAGTTTCGACTCAGAATTTGTCAACACGGTCCGTTTGTAAAAGGGTAAACTTTTCAGTGTCAAAATTAACAGTACATCGATGGCTACAGTCAAGTGCATTTCCTGAATATCGCAAATTACGTCGTTCGTCGAGGTTAACAAGTCGGCATAAAAACGCGCGTGTTCAGTGTACTCGTAGTCATATGAATTGGACAAATGAATGGTTAAGTGTTATTTTTAGTGATGAAAAAAAGTTCAATTTAGGTGGCCCGGATGGTTGGGCACATTACTAGTACGATATTGCAAAGAACCCCGAACCTTTTTCAGCAGGCAACAAGGAGAAGGTTCACTCATGGTGTGGGGAGCATTTTTTTTCAATGGAACAACCGATATTGATGTTTTGAAAGGTCGACAATGCTCCGAAGACTATCAGAGAACTCTTAATGTACTATTATTGCCATTTGGAAAGTTGCTAGGTAGGAACGAATGTTTATTCCAGCAAAACAATTGCTCCATTCACATGTTTAATTCAACAATGCAATGTTTTAGACAAAACCAAGTAACTGTTATGGAATGGCCAGCCCGAGTCCTGACCTAAACCCAATAGAAAACCTCTGGGGAATACTAGCGAGAGATTTATATGCTAATGGAAGACAGTTTACAACAGTTCAAGATCTTAGGCTGCAAATTGAACGTAGTTGGTTTTCATTAAAGCCAGAAGTTCTTCAAAATCTTGTTTTAAGTATGCCTGATCGTGTTTTTGAAGTTATTAGAAAAGACGGCTTAAAAATTTGAATGTTAAAATTAATATAATGAGCTGTCTATAAATTTTTGGGACAGTAAAATTTGAGTTTTAATTATTATCACAAATTCTGTGATTGTATAATTAAATTAATAAAAAATATTATTATTGTATGGATATTTTTCATGATTCCAAGTTGTGTTGAAATCGTTGTTTCTTTTTTTCTCTCATAAAACTTGGAAACCTTGTTGTCTCTAAACTTTTGGGACGCACTGTATAGTTATGTTATCTAGTATCAACAATAGTAAATAAAAGCATCCTAAACCATAAAAGGGACATGTGAAATAATTCGGGAAAGACTGGTTGTGCAGTGTTAATTTTCACAGTGCCCGAGCTACACTCGGAATGAGACAGAATGGAACATTTCGCTTGTCCGAGTCCAGCTCGGGAAAAGCCGGGAAGAGGTTAAACGGCATCCATACTTCAAACTGTTGCACTCGTACCGCTTTTACTAGCAAAGCGATCTCATCTTTCTTGAAATAACTGTTTCCTGGACCTTATTGTTTATCACTAACTTTCTGCAGCTTTAAATTTTGCTTGATAAATAAATATATTGCAAAGCTGAAGTCCTATTACTTAGCTGGAGAGAAGTTTCGCCAACTTCCGAGTACTTGAAAATATATTACGCATATGGAAATGGAGTGCACACTTGATGCAATGATCATGATGCACGAAAATTCACAGTAAAAAAAAATCGAAAGGTTTCTGGAAAATGATGGGCAACTAACTACGCCTAATTTTTGCCAGTAACATATCCAGCAAAAAACAGAAAATTTTCCCACAAAAAGGGAGTAACTTTCCAGACACTAACTTGGAATTTTCCTGAAGAATTCAAAAGCCTTCCCAAAAAAGTCAGTTACAGCACTGTAATAAATTAGAAATTTACTCAGAAAACTTAGATATGTTTATAGCAACAATTTAGCACCTTTCTATTTTATGCAGGAGGGCTCCTGGAACATTTTGGAAAATATGGCCGAAGCTAATGCAGCAGTTACAAGAAACGTAACTTTAAGTTCGAAAAAAAAGAAAACATCGGCTTGGTTGATACTTTTGATTTTTTTCCTCGCAAAAAAGTAATTGAAATTAGCCAAAAGGGTAATATCAGCTACACCTGGCAACCCTGAGCAAGTTTAAAATTTTAAAGCGAGAATAATTATCATCGTTATAATAACAAATCATCTGTGTTATGCTTCTGGAGTTTTAATTCAAGATTTTTTTTTTTTTTTTTTGTGAAATCGCGCTTTTGTAGAAAAAGCGTAGCTGAAGATGGACTATGGAAACTTAATCTAAATCGTTAGAGCCGCTTTTGAGAAAGTAAATTTATATATACATACATACATACAAGAATTTGCTTGTGTTTAAAGTTATAAGATATTTATCTTGCGAAAACAGGAAAACAATTAAAGTTCGTTTATCATGAAAATGAAACTTTTTTCTTGCAGGTATAAGCAGCAAGCACATAATGGGTAATGAAGAATCGCTTCCACGAAGGCTCTCTCTAAGAAGATCAAAGAAATGTAAGTAACATTTTTTTATAAGTAAAATCTAAACGAACTTATAATTTTCTTTTGAGAGAAAAATAATATCTTTTCAGGGAATCATTTTCGGCGCAAACACGTAGTTTGAAAATTATCAATCGATTGACTTTTTATGAGAGAAATAAGTAAAAAATAAGCACTAACTTTTTGTGTATTACTTCGGAAAGATGGTTGGGAAGGGAAATATAAAATTTTGAAATCGTTAGCGTTTCAAATGCTCGTCGACAAAGAAATTTTTGCAATATTTTCCTATATTTTTTTTTTTTTCCTTTTGCGGAATTTTTCGACATGCTTGCCGAAAAACATTCCAATAAGTTTTCCGAAAGTTATTTCAGACTGCAGTTTTATGAGTTTCCTTGACCTGAAACAACTTGATTGTTCAGAGGAAAAGGTACACATAAACAATAAATATTTATTATATTTTTATTGGCTGGTAGCTGTTGCTCTAAATGGCGAAAGAGCGACAATAGAAAATACGCTTTCCGTAAACTGAACTGCGTACACACGTCGTACACACATACACCCAAAAAGTTTTTCTTTTATACAACCCTTTTTGATGCAGAGAACCTTAAAAGAGGTTTTTTTTTCATAGAGACTTTTAAAGACGGCTAGTCCATATAGTGAAATCCCGTTACAACGAACTTCAGGCAACCACAAATTTTGTTCTTTGTAATGGGAATCGGGTTGTAATAGAATTTAAGAAATGTATGGCAATCAAAACCGGGATGAAGATTTATTTCGCTGAAACGGATAGTTCATTGCATTGGTATTCCCCGAAACGAGCCTTTACTGTATTTATATTTTAAAGGAGAGAAAAAGGAGGGATAACTCCTGTCTGGCAACTCAATAGCTGTTAAATAACGTGTGTTCTCACGTAAGAGAATACATCTAGAAGATAAAGTTTAGTGTTTCTACATCAAAAGCCAAAATGAAACCGATTATTGTTTCATCTCTGTTTTGCCAGTGTTTTTCAACGTGAACCTTTTTTTTATTATTTATTTATTTATTCGTTTTTCTTTCATATACATGTAATACCGAAAACATTTACTAAGCATTTTCCATATTTAATTCGGTTATCATATATGTCGGCGCGTAATAGCCATTAACGATATTTATTACACTTGGAACATTTCTCATACCATTTATGGTCATTTATTTGGCTCAGATTCGGTTTCCCTAAAGTACCTAAGAAACAGGTTTTTTCCCTCTAGACTTAAGCCCTCCTGTGTCTATAGTGTAACACTCAATAAAGTATCATTAATAGCAATATTCGCCTCCTGTATAGATCACGTGGGTCACCTGATTTAAGGATTATTATCAGCCTTCTTTAAATGATTTTCCCTGTATAAATATCGCTGCACAGCTAAATATTGGCTGCATGCTTGTACCATTAACGTAATAAAGATGTGTTTTTGAATAGCTCTATTCTCTTCCTACATTACGAACGTCTACACCGTAAATCTTCATCGAAGAGACTGGGCATCGATCCAGTATCGTATCGGCATATATATATATATATATATATATATATATATATATATATATATATATATATATATATATATATAAAAGCGAAAACTTCTTTAGGCGCGTTGGGATTTTTTTGAAATGGGGAAAAGACAATTGAACTACAACACTGTAACCAATACCGAACCTCTACATCCATTAAATGAAAAATGATCAAATAGGCTTTGTGCTGAACTATATTTGAAGTTAAAAATCAACGTAAATAAAGCACAAATAAGGTAGAAAGTACAGCAAATAGCTATTTCAAGGCTACAATGGAGCCCCTTCATCAGTGCAAGAAGCTCAGCAAACAACATGAAAGCTGTAAGAGAACTGAGCGCGAAGCACGTGTGCCCCGGTATTTATAACAAATGGGCGAGTGCGCTTGAACTCACAATAAAGCGGGAAAACACCGACCAATCAGCGATAAGCGAAACGCCAGGAGAGCGAAGAAAAAGGGGGAAAAGGCGGCAAAGGAAAGTAGGGGGAAAAAAAGCGCGGGAGAAAACACTTGAAGACGAAATTATAAAAATTGCTTCCAGATGTCAGGGAAAAATGGAACACTGGAAAAATCATTCACCAGAGAATGAGAATTTTTCCAAATATGGTAAGCTTCCCAAAAATCGAGGTCATAAACTGACGAACATTTACAAATAATTCTAGCCGAAGAAAAATCAAAGCAGTGACCAGAAGTCCAACAATGCTGAGCAATGGAAGAGCGTGCTAGTTCTTTATGTTTAACATAATTTTGATGCTCTTTCAGACGGTGCTTAAGAGGCCGCTTAGTCTGGCCTACATAGCTAAGTCCGCATTTGCAAGAGATGCTATAAATGCCCCAGTTGCTTTGGCACTCAATGGGATGCTTTAAGTTTGTAAACTTGATTTTGTTCACAGGAGAGAAAGAAATATCGAAACCAAACTTTTTCAAAATCTTTGCAACTTGATGACTTGTTTTTGGATAAAAAGGCAAAACAATGGTGTAACCAACCTTAGACTCGGAAAACTTGCTGGAATGAGAGGGCTTTATTAGCCTATTATATATAGAATCAATAATCTTGGGCGAGTAACCCCGATCAAAAGCCACAGCTTTTAAATAAGAAAGCTCAGTATTTAAAGAACTGGATGAAGAACAGATATTCAAAGCACGAAACACAAAAGCCTTAAATGAGGCCAACTTTTGGTTTCGAGGATGAGAAGAGTAGTTGTGAGGAGGTAGTGTAACAGCAAAGGGCTTACGATACACTGAAGTCATAAAATCGTTATTACTTTTAGTAATCAAAACGTCCAAGAATGAAAGAGAACTTTCCATTTCCATTTCAATAGTGAATTGGATGCAAGGATCGATAGAATTAAGAGTGGAAAGTAAAAGCTCATTATTAACTTGGTTTTGGTCAAGCAAAACAAAGCAATCGTCAACATAACGAACATAGAACGGAAACTTTATGGTTTCAAAAAGTTTTACCTCAAAGTAGTGCATATAAATGTCACTTAGAATAGGGCTCAAAGGGTTACCCATCGCTAAACCTTCGGACATGCGATAGTAAACACCATCGAATACAAAAGTATTCTGCTCAAGACAAGCACGAGTAAGAGAAACAAATTCATCAACCTCAAAACTAGAAAAATGATGTTCCTGGAGTCTCAATTTGAGACAATCCAGTGCTCCAATAACAGGTACATTAGTGAAAAGTGATTTCACGTCAAAAGAAGCCATCGTTACGCCGTGAGGCTTAAAGCAACGTAACTTCTGAACAAAGTCAATGGAATTTTTAACAGTGAAAGAATTGCTGGTCAAAAGAGGAGAAAAAATGGAAACTAAATGCTTAGCTAGTTTGTAAGAAGCCGTGCCAATGTTTGAAACAATTGGCCTAAGAGGAACGTTTGGTTTATGGACCTTTGGTAAAGCATAAAATCGGGCACAGTGTGCAACAGAAGGAATCAAACACCTTTTTGACGAATCACTCATGATAGGAGAAGCCTTCACAATGTTTCTAATTAAGTTGACCTCTTTAGTACTAGGGTCTTTATGAAGTGTCACATATGGACCAACTTCAATTAAATCCTTACATTTATCCAAATATGAGCTTTTGTCCAGAATAACAACTTGACCTCCTTTGTCAGCCTTAGTGACTACTATATCAGGATCGGAGCATAAACCTTTTACCGGAAACTTAGCATGCTTGCTGAAAGTATTTGAAGTCAATTTAGCATTAAAATCCACAGTATTGGCAATGAGATGCCTAATAGAATCCTTTTGAGAAGCAGTAAGAGCACTAAATCTAAAGGCTTTCTCAATTGGAGCAACCAATTTGGGAAATGAAGGTTTTGAAGAAGAAGCAAAATTGTTATTCAGTTTAAGAGCATTGAGCTGATCCGAATTCAAGAGCTTAGAAGAAAGATTGAGGACCGCATTCTGATTCACCTTTGGTAAAACATCAGACGAATCATCCACATTATTAGCACAAAGATATTTCCACTTTTTCTGAAGAGTAGTCCTATGTTTAAAAGTAGACTGAAGAACCCTATTCCAACTTTTCCTATCAATTGAATCAAAATCCAAGTCAGAATTCGAAAGTTTTAGATGCAAAGAAAACAACTCTTTTTCAATATTAGAAATTTTCTTCCGAGTTTCCTGAATAATAGCTCTTAACAGAGCCAACTTAGAACGAAAAAGCACTTTGCTAATTTTAGGAGAGGAAGAAAGGTTACAACTCAACGAAATAAACTTTGGAATTATTCCCCTACGTTTACAACCACAGAGAAAGGACAAATGATCCAAAAACCTGTACTTTTTCAGTCTAAGACTACAAAACCTGTTGATTTCCGACATAATGAGTTCAGAAAAATTCAAAAAAAAATGTCGGAAATCAACAGGTTTTGTAGTCTTAGACTGAAAAAGTACAGGTTTTTGGATCATTTGTCCTTTCTCTGTGGTTGTAAACGTAGGGGAATAATTCCAAAGTTTATTTCGTTGAGTTGTAACCTTTCTTCCTCTCCTAAAATTAGCAAAGTGCTTTTTCGTTCTAAGTTGGCTCTGTTAAGAGCTATTATTCAGGAAACTCGGAAGAAAATTTCTAATATTGAAAAAGAGTTGTTTTCTTTGCATCTAAAACTTTCGAATTCTGACTTGGATTTTGATTCGGTTGATAGGAAAAGTTGGAATAGGGTTCTTCAGTCTACTTTTAAACATAGGACTACTCTTCAGAAAAAGTGGAAATATCTTTGTGCTAATAATGTGGATCATTCGTCTGATGTTTTACCAAAGGTGAATCAGAATGCGGTCCTCAATCTTTCTTCTAAGCTCTTGAATTCGGATCAGCTCAATGCTCTCAAACTGAATAACAATTTTGCTTCTTCTTCAAAACCTTCATTTCCCAAATTGGTTGCTCCAATTGAGAAAGCCTTTAGATTTAGTGCTCTTACTGCTTCTCAAAAGGATTCTATTAGGCATCTCATTGCCAATACTGTGGATTTTAATGCTAAATTGACTTCAAATACTTTCAGCAAGCATGCTAAGTTTTCGGTAAAAGGTTTATGCTCCGATCCTGATATAGTAGTCACTAAGGCTGACAAAGGAGGTCAAGTTGTTATTCTGGACAAAAGCTCATATTTGGATAAATGTAAGGATTTAATTGAAGTTGGTCCATATGTGACACTTCATAAAGACCCTAGTACTAAAGAGGTCAACTTAATTAGAAACATTGTGAAGGCTTCTCCTATCATGAGTGATTCGTCAAAAAGGTGTTTGATTCCTTCTGTTGCACACTGTGCCCGATTTTATGCTTTACCAAAGGTCCATAAACCAAACGTTCCTCTTAGGCCAATTGTTTCAAACATTGGCACGGCTTCTTACAAACTAGCTAAGCATTTAGTTTCCATTTTTTCTCCTCTTTTGACCAGCAATTCTTTCACTGTTAAAAATTCCATTGACTTTGTTCAGAAGTTACGTTGCTTTAAGCCTCACGGCGTAACGATGGCTTCTTTTGACGTGAAATCACTTTTCACTAATGTACCTGTTATTGGAGCACTGGATTGTCTCAAATTGAGACTCCAGGAACATCATTTTTCTAGTTTTGAGGTTGATGAACTTGTTTCTCTTACTCGTGCTTGTCTTGAGCAGAATACTTTTGTATTTGATGGTGTTTACTATCGCATGTCCGAAGGTTTAGCGATGGGTAACCCTTTGAGCCCTATTCTAAGTGACATTTATATGCACTACTTTGAGGTAAAACTTTTTGAAACCATAAAGTTTCCGTTCTATGTTCGTTATGTTGACGATTGCTTTGTTTTGCTTGACCAAAACCAAGTTAATAATGAGCTTTTACTTTCCACTCTTAATTCTATCGATCCTTGCATCCAATTCACTATTGAAATGGAAATGGAAAGTTCTCTTTCATTCTTGGACGTTTTGATTACTAAAAGTAATAACGATTTTATGACTTCAGTGTATCGTAAGCCCTTTGCTGTTACACTACCTCCTCACAACTACTCTTCTCATCCTCGAAACCAAAAGTTGGCCTCATTTAAGGCTTTTGTGTTTCGTGCTTTGAATATCTGTTCTTCATCCAGTTCTTTAAATACTGAGCTTTCTTATTTAAAAGCTGTGGCTTTTGATCGGGGTTACTCGCCCAAGATTATTGATTCTATATATAATAGGCTAATAAAGCCCTCTCATTCCAGCAAGGTTTCCGAGTCTAAGGTTGGTTACACCATTGTTTTGCCTTTTTATCCAAAAACAAGTCATCAAGTTGCAAAGATTTTGAAAAAGTTTGGTTTCGATATTTCTTTCTCTCCTGTGAACAAAATCAAGTTTACAAACTTAAAGCATCCCATTGATTGCCAAAGCAACTGGGGCATTTATAGCATCTCTTGCAAATGCGGACTTAGCTATGTAGGCCAGACTAAGCGGCCTCTTAAGCACCGTCTGAAAGAGCATCAAAATTATGTTAAACATAAAGAACTAGCACGCTCTTCCATTGCTCAGCATTGTTGGACTTCTGGTCACTGCTTTGATTTTTCTTCGGCTAGAATTATTTGTAAATGTTCGTCAGTTTATGACCTCGATTTTTGGGAAGCTTACCATATTTGGAAAAATTCCCATTCTCTGGTGAATGATTTTTCCAGTGTTCCATTTTTCCCTGACATCTGGAAGCAATTTTTATAATTTCGTCTTCTAGTGTTTTCTCCCGCGCTTTTTTTCCCCTACTTTCCTTTGCCGCCTTCCCCCCTTTTCTTCGCTCTCCTGGCGTTTCGCTGATCGCTGATTGGTCGGTGTTTTCCCGCTTTGTTGTGAGTTCAAGCGCACTCGCCCATTTGTTATAAATACCGGGGCACACGTGCTTCGCGCTCAGTTCTCTTACAGCTTTCATGTTGTTTGCTGAGCTTCTTGCACTGATGAAGGGGCTCCATTGTAGCCTTGAAATAGCTATTTGCTGTACTTTCTACCTTATTTGTGCTTTATTTACGTTGATTTTTAACTTCAAACTCGACATACATTGTTTATGTACATACATAGATACACATGCATGTTGGCTTTTGTTGAGTTGAGAAAAAAAACACTAAAGATTCAAAAAATACACGCGTAAGTTTTTACTTCTGTCGGCACTCTCAGAGTGCCACTGTTGCTTTTTTTTACATGTTTTTTTTACCAGAAATATTTTCTATATATGACTTAAGTTGGCATATTTCAACCAATAACAATAACCGCCATTGATTTTTTTGAGCTCAAAGGAATGCGAAGATTGCCATCTGACAGTTAAAAAAAGTTTCAGTTCTTTATTGAGTAATTTGCTTGAGTCCAGAAAAGAGGAGTAGTTCCTCCACCAGTTTACTTTCCCTGAAGTTCTACTGGGGACTTTACTTCCTCATTTCTTACACTACTACTGCAGTTAGAATTCGCGCTACAGGCACTCTGAATCCAAGTAATAGGCAAAATTATCTGTCGCCACTGCGCAGAAGGTGACTAAATGAAATAAAAATTAACGATTAAGGAGTCACCTGTCAATCGGTTCTTTGAAAATAAATTAATGAACTTTAAGTGTTCAAAAGTCGTTAAATAATTGGTAAAAAATGTTTTCACAAAGCCAAGACTCAGCCTTTATATTCTAAATCATTTAAAACACGTAACGAACATTAATGCCTTGTAAATTTATTAATTTCAGTAAATTAGAAAAAACATAACTAAACACTTTTGAGTGCAAAAAGTGGCAGTCTTTAAAAATGTGGTGATTAAATAAACTATTTATACCAGCCACTGGCGATTAAAAAATTCCCCAATTTTAACCTTTAGTTCCAAATCAAAGGTTCTACCGTTAAACCTTAAGTTTGCGCGTCTTCGTGATAGTATGTCTATTATCTGCCAGACTGTTTTGATCACACAAGGCGATTATTCTATCTTTGCTTCTGGAATTGCTTTTTATATTTCAGACACTTTAGTTGAGATAACAGATCAGTGCCTCTAGGAATGAATATTAGAAGTTTCTTACAAATCAGTAACACCTTTTACACTCATTTCGTTTATCTTTCTGAACTGTGATAACATTTTATCAGTTAGGAACAATCCCTTATCGTCCACACATCTCCTTCTTAAGAGCCACGGAATTGTAGCACATTAAATCTTCGATATGTCTGAATTTTTCAACTAAATTGCCAAATACAACGTGGCCCCGTTTAACCCCCAATACATTTATTTTCGCAACAGTTAGACTTGGATACATGCTTCCAATTGCAAAAATGGTCGAAATTATATGATGAGTTAAGATATTTTGTTTGAAACAAAAAATAATTTGGGCAAAAAATACGAAAGATTACTTTTTATATGGTTCCTATGTCTCCCAGTTCATATTTAGGAAATTCACAAGCATAAAAAAAAGAATTGAAAATCATAAACATTTGTCATCCGCACGACAAGTATTAACTAAGATATTCAAGTTCAAAACTACAAAGGACCGTAGTGAAAAACAATGGGAACATATCACCCTACCAGAATATAATGTAAATATTTCTACTCTCCATTGCTATTAAAGAAAGGAAATATTATACTATGTTACGTAAAAAAGTACTACAAAAGGTCCCACAATTTGAAAAGGCAAAAATCAAATTTATAAAAACTCCTGACAACCCCGAGTGTTGATTGGAGTCACGAAACGCTATATTTCATAACTGGGTGAATATTGGTCGCTATGATGTCAAGATTTTTGGGCTTGCTAAAGAGTAAAATTGTTATTTTGAAAAAAAACATGTCATTATTTTATTTTTATTATTATTTTTTTTTTAATATCAGATATTTGGCCTCTTATACATGTTTTTTGGATATGCCAATTTATAAATAATCTACTTACTGGGCACTTTCCCAGCCCACATCTTTGGTCCAATTCCTAAAATAACACTTGAAAAAATACTTTTGTGGTACATTGATAGGATGACTGACAGACTGGTGTCTTATGTTGTTATCCAATAATCGAAACAATGCTCCTTAAAGGAATTTTCAGTCAAATAACTGAGCATTTTTACAACACTTTCTTTCTCCTCAAATACGAGCTTTTATTTTGCGTTATCTTTACTTTAGTTAATTTATTTTTATTTTTTTTATTTATTTATTTATTTTATTTTTTTTATTTATTTATTTTGAGCCAGCAACATTGGTATTCTGTTTTTGTTTCACCCATGAATAACTTAACTTCTTACAGCACATTGTCTGCGGATAATGTAACCGACTGCTTAATTCTAAATTTTTCCCTTGTTACCTATCAAAAACATGAATGTCTTTCAATTTTTTGACAAGTGTACATAAGCACTTAAACTACATAAAAATTTAAGCAGAACATGATCCACGTTCAGCCACTGCTTTCTGGGTGAAAGGCAGAGCAAACCTCTTTTATAAATTAACCCTGGAATGCACTTGGAATTAAGAAATCTCCGAAGAGCTTGTTTCTGACAGTTCTAAACTCCATTCCCATTCGAAATTCAGATCATGTTGTAAAACTTTCGTCCTTGGATTGCTTTTCCCGTTTTTCCTTTTTATATAGTAGACAGCTCGAGATCTCGCAATGTGTTGTGCTTTTGTCAAAACGAGGATTACATTTTCATCCGCAAACACATTTGCATACATGAAAACTTTTCTAACATCAGATATCTTTTAATAGGTTTATACTTGTATGGTGTTACATTACTTTACTTTAACAATGCGTATCTAAAATGAGAAGTTTTAGGGTAAAAGCACCAGTAGTCGGCCATTTAAGAGATCTTTTGTTGATCTTGGCTAACCTAGAACTTTCATCTATCAATACAGCAACAAAAACCAAGGTAAAACTTTAGAATGAACCTTTCTGATAGTGAATCACCTACTTGTTTCAGAAATTAAAAAAATATATATATGCATGGTAAAATCCAAGCTGTAGTCAACACTAGTAAATGCTACAGTAGTCGGCTACAGAATCATCTTTGCTGAAAAATACGCAGAATCGCAATCTTGGATGACGGGCACACCATTCAAAATGAAATGACTCATTACTAATTCAAAAAAAGTACCAAAACTTAACTACCACTGGTTGATGATTGAGGATAAGTACATGAAAGTGTGAATGCGTCATATCTGATTTTGAATTGAAAATGTACTATTTATGAGGAGTTTTATGTCATTGTGGCCGACTACTGGAGACTGGCCGACTACTGCAGCACTTACCCTATATGCGATGTAGGTTTAAGCGCATGTACGTTTACGTAGGATATATCCTAAAATACAGGGTTAGCACACAAAAATTAGAGGACTTTAAAATCATATTTTTCGAAACTCACTTATTAAAACATTTGATACGCAAAATTAAAGGGAACATTTATCTTTATATTTTTATATATTTAGCTACAAATGTTTCGAAATGGGAGCCTTATAGTTTTACAACAAACATACAAACGTCTAATCTTTAATACAGCTAGTTCCTCACGTTTTGTAGTATCACACTCGATTATCACAATTCCATACAACAAAATGGTTTAAAAATTCCATTAACCAAGTTAATTGCATTAAAACAAATTTATTACATTGAAAAAAAATATTTTTATCAATATTTTATTTTTTGTAAAGAAAAACAAATTTCCTTTTAGAAAAGAACTACACGTTTGTTAAAGTTTGCTGAACATGAATAAACTAATTTATAGTAACCTAAACTCAACAGAAAATGTATGGGAACGCCTTTCGCGAAGCAGAAAGTTCATGTGCCTTTTCTGTCCCCTCTCCCTGTACCATTCCTATGAAGTACTTGACGTTTTGAGCCCCTAATGCTTTTCAACAGAGGGTTATAAAATATGACATTTGTTCGTTTCCAACAATTTAATCTTTGGCAAGCCTAAGTATATGGTATTCCTACAAAGGTGAATTTTTCATTTCAACGCAACAAGCCATTTCTGAAGGCATTCTAAATATTTATTTTCAATCTGTCGAATGATTAATTCTGCATTCGCTCTGAGCATTATTTTTGTTAGAAATATTTTCTATAGCAAGAGAAATCCTTTCACGGTATAGATAGGAGGATTCATATTTCTGTTTTCGTATTATTAAATGCACATACATGTTCAACATTTCTTGTTTACATCAATGTTTAAGGATGAGGTTTAAAAATGAATACATTCATACTTATTTCTTTGTTTCTGTAAGTAATAAAGACATACATGCGATATACCACCAGCTCGGTTATTCCATCCAAAGGCTGCAGCTTCGTTCTGTTTAGAGCTCATCAGTTTGGAATAGGAAGTAGTCGATCTGGAGGCAAATATCTTATAGAAGCTAAGAATGAAAAAAAACTGACAGTGATTGCATGCATTTCTGCCTTAGCCCTGGCTTAGGAGCGATAAGAGAAAGCTTTCGCTCAATGGAACGCAGAGTATTTAGCCTCGGCAAACGCAAAATGGACGAAAAGATTTTTTCCCAACGGTCTTTCAGCGTTTGAAGTGCAGCTTTTTCTCAACTAGTTTCCATTTATCTCAAGTTGTCACTGGCCACGGGAGTTTTAAAAGTTACTTGTTTAGGTTTGGCATCTCACCAAGTGCACGCTGTAGCTGCGGGGTTGGTGAGCAGACTGCTGAACATGTTCTACACTATAGCTTGCAGGCAGGAGCTAGGTCGGCTAGGTTGACTTTCAGGATTGGTTTGGCTCGTCTTTCCGTACCATGGCCTCCTGTCTTCTCGGACATCGTTAGAAGATCAGAGACCTTTTCCCTTTTCTGTGTTTTTGTAAATAGTTTTACCTTTTAAAAAATTGTTGGTTTTGTTTTTTTTTGCTTTTACTACTTACATCTGTAAGCCTCGTGGTATACTTTGTGGAACACAAGGAGTTTTTATTCTTGTGCTAATAGAAAAAAAAAATACTCAAGATCCGCCTTAAATTTACGAGATGTACCGTACCGTTGCTGAGGTCTTTTGCTGTTGTGCAAATTTTACATTAGCTACCAGCTTTTTTGGCTTAGGGGGAGTAACTTACTGCTTAATAAAGAAAGATTTTATTAAGGCTGTGTAGCAAGTTGAGCTTTCCGGGGCATTTTTTTCAAAATGGACAGCTTTGGATTGGACAATTCCTAAGACCAAGTTTTGAAGTTTTTGGCAGATAAACTCAAGCATAGATGGGTTCAACAGAGAGAAAGTATGAATTAATAGTTGAAAATGCTTTTTTCGTAAGATCTGGAAAGTAACAACTATGCGAAGACTCAACAGGTTATAAGGGCAGTTTTAGTGCGTCACACTGCTTTTTATGCAATGGTAACACTGAATACTTTACACTTAAAAAAATACTGTTGTCCTATTATAAAACCTCTACTAGTACCCTTTACTAGTAAAGATAGTTTCTCTTTAAGTAAAACAGACAGCTTTACTCAAGAAAAAGCTGTACTTTTAATAGAAATCTTTATGGAAGTCTAGCTTCTTAGAGATTTTCTAGTAAAACTGCATTTACTTTTTAAGGGTAGAAATTTTTAGGGATGTCCAGTTTGCTACAGATTTTCCAGTAGTACTGCAGTTATTTACAGTATATGTATCTGGCTAAATAAGATTAAAATCCAGACTTGTAGTAAAACACTTGTTTTGTTCTGATATGAGTCAGGAAACTTAAGTCTTACATTTCTACAACTGCAATGTAGACCGCAAGTTTTCAGTATTTTTTCACACTCAAATGCTCTTAGAAATATTTTAAAATAAAAGTTATAACAAATAGTGGGTGAAATTTAGCCTATATGCACAAAGATAATTTAAGAGCTTAACGGAAGCATATATTAAGTGAAATGTTTGAAGAAATGAAGTGAAATGTTGGAAGTTCGCGCTGTTTTTCCCCAAAAGCGTATAATGTTTCAAACAACAAAACATTTTTTGTTTTGAAATAAAATACGTAATGTTTCTCATTTTCTTTAGTTTTACAAAAAATAAAGCTTTTTTCAGTAATGCGTCAACGTCATCAACGACACCATCAGAATGAAATTTTCAGCAGAAAAATTCACTTTACAGTAACAATTTCCTTAATGCATTGCAACAACATCGTAATGAAAAAGCTTCCATTTCCAAGAAAAAGAGTAACGTAAGAATCGAAGTTAATTTCCCAAATTCACTTATTTGTCACTTAACGTGTTCTAGCAGTAAGATCATCAATTACGGTGTCAAATACAGACAAACTTAACTTCCATAGTTTCATTAAAAGCGCAATCCAAAAGAAAGGGTAAACATTTACAAACAGGAAAGTGTCAAATGTCAACTTGAACATGAGCGTAATGGAGATTCTCTCCAAGACATTTAACTACTGAAAACTTATTCTAGATTTAATTGATTTGCAATCACATCAAAACAAGAGGATTCTTGTGTTCGTAACAAGTGTAAGTAAGGTTTCTTAATCCGGAAAAGTGCTCAGCATATATTTTTTCTCCCTATTATTATTATTAGAGTATATGGGGCGTTCGCTGTTCTTAAAGCATTTATTCTTGTTAAATTTAATCGAATATACGCAAGATGGAATTTGTTTTAAAAGTGCGCTATTTATGTGTTCGTGCAATCTTCAGGATTATTTAAATACTATTTACATAATAGATACGTAAAATGTTAATTCGCTAATTTATTATAAAATATATATTACTACGGTTACAGCACTGTTGAATCGCAAAGCTACGAAGAAAAAAAAATAGAATAATCTATTCTGACAAAATACGACAGTACATATATACGTATGTGTACTATATGTACATCGAATACTATATTCTTATTCGCTGATTAGTAGATGATGTAATCGCTCATGTGCCCACGATGACGTCAGTCGTCAATCCTGTCACGTAACAGGTAACACATTTTGGTAAAAAATATGACTTTAAACAATATTGTAATTCAGTGGAAAAGTCATTTGGAGAAGCTTTTTCATGTACATCCGAAGTTTCAGCATAATAACTTTTTTTTACGACTCTTAGCTATATTTTGCCGCCGCTTTAAGAGTAACTTATCGCTACTGAATTTTAAAAAGAAAAAAATATGTTTGTTAAATATAAAAAAATCTTAATAAAGCAACAATATTTGGTGATGAGTTACTTAGTGTATACATGTTTATTATTATATTTTGTTTAAAAACCTTAGTTTATGTTTTCATCTGTTTATGAGTTTCCACCTAGAAATTAGCATGTTGACAATTGCGGTGGTATTTTTGTGAATGTATTCCGTATTAATACTCAAAATAACATCGAATTTGGTGTTTATGCTAACTTCAGCCATCTGAACTCATTTGGTTTGCAAGAAGTTAGAATTTTGCAAATTGCAGTTAATTTCAATACGAATATAGCCGCTTATCACATTTTTTAAAGAATTTAAAGCAAAAAAAAATCATTATTTTAATTGTAGTTTAACTTGTTTTAACAGTACGCATGATAAAAGAGTAATTAGGTTTCTTTTTTGCCCAGAACATGAGCTGTGAGATCGAAACTAATTACATAAAATATTTAACAAAAATGTAGTGTAATGAAATTATACTAAGTTATGCCTGTAATACACTTCACCTACAATAATATCAGAAACTCTTGAATGCACACTATACAACTAAATATTAATATTTTTATATGGAAACCACTTCCAAAATGGTTTATTAACATATTCGGTTTATTTAGTTTATTTGATCTCTCCTCTATCATCTTAAAAAATTAGAATTTAAAAGTAACGTTCACTATATTTCGCACACTGCATTTTACTGGAGAGATCCCACGCTTTCTGATGGGCTACCAACTATCAATTCAAAAAGTTTTCACTTTTAATGAGGGAACCCCCCGGGAAATCATAGTTTTACACCATTAATGATGCATTGGCAGAAAAGAAACTCCACAATTGTGTAGCTAATGCATGTGTCACATTCATTCTTCCACCCATAAAATGGCCTCAAAAACACAAAGACTGTCAAATTTTAAGACGAAATGATTGGAAAAGCTGTATAAACGCTATATTTTATAATAATTAACCATTAAAATAGCTTTTTTCTGGCATAGCTTAATCTGTGTGATGAGCTGAAGATTATATTTTCTATCTATCACTGTCAATTTTGCTTTTAGGTAAGGCATGTAGCAAAGCTTTCAAGAGCATTCTAATATATTAATATCGATTCATTTAAATAAGATAATCTTCTTATATTCTCAAAATTACAAAAGATATCCTAGGCTGAGCTGTTTAAAACGTGACTCAAATTTAAAAGATAAGATGGAAGTTGTCAAGATGGACGTCCGTGTGCGTTTGTTACACAAATCCAGTTTACTTCGGATCTTCGCCTAATTTCTTCTTCTTCTTATTTTAAATTCCCGGGATCTAGCAGATCTAGATCAAGTCCAACAAATCTTTCACCTTCAAAAAGTCAATCACAAGACCTGGTCTATCCCTCAAGTCTTCAGTGGACAGACCCAAACAGGATAAAATGCGGTCTTGAGAAGCCTGCTCAGTGAAACAATTTTAACAGAGGGCATAGTCTTTTACTCCAGTGGAAAACCTGAGGCACACAGAGGTCTTTTGATACTCAGTAGTTTACTGGGGGGGGGGGGAGAGAATATTAAAAAAATGAAAAAATACCGCGAACAGTTCTAAATTCAAATTTTGAGTCATAAAATGGATATTTTCCACACGCTTACAGGAAAAAATTTGCTTTTTTTTTTGAACTTTCAATTAAGTCTAATTGTGGTACATGCGTCATTTGATACAACATTTATTTTCGAGACATATCGTGCAACACCGAATACATGGCTAGTATAATTATAAAAATAAACACACGTAAAAGATCTTATGTCATAACTAAAACAAGTAGAGGTTAAAAGGACTCCAATTGTTTATTTTTCCAACTGTTCTCACTAGGTCTAACTCTTAGATTTATGCTTATGCATTAAAAAAAATGAGCTAAGGGAAGGACAATAAAGGTACGGTAATGTAAGGTCACGCTAAGTTTCATGGTCTTGTATTTCTTCATTTATGCGTCAATTGTTTCCAAATTTGCACATTTATTAGATGTCTCAGCAGGTTGGAAATTGTACGTGCACTGTTACCTATCGATAAGAAACTGCTTGTTGTTAACATGTTATCATTAGATAGTCTTTCTTACCACAAGGAAATCATAAGAAAGCAGATCTGTTTTATACTATATCAAAACATTGAGGATAACTTTTTTAGTCTACTAGCTTTATATGGTGCACCCACCTCAGTTAAATTTCCACAGCAACCAGTGATGCAAAGTTTACTCTAATGACTTGTTTCTGTGGTAGGATATCAATTCAAGATGACGTTATGCATCATTCCGAAGTAATGATATATAATAACGATTTAAAAATATTCCTCAGATGCAGTACTGTATTTAATACAGGGTGACATATTCGTTTAATTACACAGGCCAACGATGAAAAAACTTTTTTAATGAAAATACCTTATTCTTATGTTGTTTAGGTTGCTGAATCCAAATATGATGCTTAAAAAGTTGTATCACCCACCATTTATTCACATTTTATAGTTACATTCATGAAATAAAGAAACATTTTTAGAATTTAACAGCTTTTTCATAGTTAAGATAACATGAAAAAATAGGTCTAATGAACAAAGATGATGTTGGCAGCACTGCTGAAACACATGCTACAACATGATGGGGGATTACTGTTGGTCACTTCACCGGGAAGTTCAGCAAGCTATTCATCGCAGGAAAAGCTACACAAGAAGCTTCAAGGAAAAAAGGGAAAGAAAATATAAAGCAATTCCAGTTCACAAGTGAACCTTGTATCATCACATAAAATTACTATTCCAAGTATTTTACTGTAAATACAAACCATTTTTACGATTCTACAGTGTTTCATTGATTTCCCTATATACTGTAAATGGGTATTAGACTATATAATAAAATACATTTTGCTTGGAAACTAAGGGTGATACATAAAAACTACAAGCAGATTTGGATTCAGCACATAAAAATCTATCAAGATCAGCTATTAAAATTAAAAAAGTTTTCAAAAAGGTTTTTTTTGTTGACCTGTGTTATTCAACAATTCAGTTTTCACGTGCATGTACTTTCAATTCTGTATAAGGAGATCAGTATATATTAATAACTATCACGTGTGAGCCATTATTTTCTAATTACAGTAAAAACGAATAAAAGTTCATTTGTCTTTTCTTAAGAACACCCCCCCTCCCAGTTTTAAAGATATAGCTGCCTTCAACTATACTGCCCAATGCGAGGTTTATTGCGCTTATTTATCACACCAAAGGAATAGATCACTTTCTTTGACACCATTTCCAATCTATTCGCCTATACAATCTCTTAAAGTTTATTCAGGCGAAGGGGTTTACAGACTTAACCCCCAAAGCATTTTTTCTCCGCCGAAATAAAAACGCAATCTGAATTACTGAAGCGTGATCTCATTGCAAACCGCGCACAATACTTTCCTGGGATCCAGTTTTTGCCTTCCAAGTATCTACTTTTGATGCTATTCTCACACGCCCATATTCTGACACTTCTCCAAAGAAGGCAAGAAAAGAATACCCTATTCTCTAGATTTATTGCTCGAAATGACATTTTCATTTTTGAAAGGTTATTCCACGGGGTGTTTTCAAATGCAATTTTTGTGAACGACGAAGTGTGAAACGTAATGTCTTCTGCTGCGTTTGATTTCTCGAGGCTTCTCAATTTGCTCAAATCTTTCAAGCTGAAATTTTGATGTCAACCGGATAAAACTCAGTAAATAGATTTAATCATTTAACCAAACACATGAGTAAATTTTCAACGAAGAATATCATTTGTTTTCTTGCTTATTACAATAATTTCTATGATGCATTTAAAATTATATCTTTGCCAACTTTTTATTTTATTAAGAAAGATAACTATTTAACCGTTTTGGAATTATTAATATTCATTTTTCAGATATTCTCTTGTACTGTATTTTGATAAAAGGTCCTGACAAAATTCTGTACATTTATTTAAACATTTTTCCCAATCGGATGTAATATTTCAACTAAAAGTGACACTTGATAAACGCTGACAAATAAAATTAATGTCGTTGAAAGGAAATTCATTATATCAGCAACACAAAACACAGTTGGTTCATTAAATAAGTCATATACGTGTTGCTTTATTGTAAACGTGGTGTAACTACATATTTTTAAAATGCGTATTTGTTTGCTAAATTTTATCACATTTAGTTACACATTTTAATGTAAAAGCAAAGCAAAGCACTTTTCAAGAGGTAAATATTTAATGACTAATTTTTATCTGAACACTTGTACTTTTTCTGAGGAAATACTTGCAAAGGGCTTTACACAATAACGCATAGTAAAATCATTTACAAGGAGTTACACCACTTTTACAATCAATGACATATATCAATAAGTCAGTCAATTTCGGCAATGGTTATTTAGGTAAATGTGCTTTTCAGCACAAAACTAAATTATATTACAACTTTTTGCGCGTGGATTTCCCCTCAAGTTAGAGTAGTTTAAGGGCTCATCGACAGAGAGTGCTATAAATAAAGGATAAATACAACGTTAAATAGCACCAATGCGCAGGAATACTGCAGACATGTGTTTCGGTGTTACAAAGAACGCCTTTTCAATGCAAAAAAAAAAATTGAAAGCTTATGGATGCACAGACATCCGACAAAAGCGGTTTTTGTTGGATGTCTGTGTATCCATAAGCTCACAATTTTTTGTTCCTTGCAACGCCAAAACACGTGTCGGCAGTATTCCTTCGCATTTGTGCTTTTTGACGTTATTTATCCATTAAATTTGTGCACAAAGGGATGTAGCTATTTCAGAGAGCGCTATGTGTGGCCCCATATGATGAGGTCTATTTTTGAAAATATATTATAAAAGAAATCTGTAAACGGGAACGTGTTACCAACATAAAGATAACATGAGTTATAGTCTCAACAATGCTAGGAGGGTAACGAATCTTAACTTCTTGCTACTGAACCTAACTATAAAAAAAAACCCTCTGAAAATCTAAATTAACCTTATCAAAGCTGAAATATTCAAAAGGAAAAATATAATATCAGCATTAATTGTAGCTAACAGAAATTTAAACTTAAAAAGGTAATTTTAATATATAAGTGGGCTGAATTTATATTTCAAAATGCAGTTACATTTTTATTCAAAATTATTATTTCAGAAAGAAAATGTGAAAGAATTAGATGATTGCATTTATATTTTCAAAAAATAGTCATTTATTAATCACAAAAACATCTAAGAAAGCTTCACGCTTTGAGCAAAAGTTCAAATGAATAAATATTCCTGATAATTCGCCGTTTCTAAATTTTTTCAGCACATTTTATTTCGATATGAGGGAAAGTAGAGCAAACCCCCTTAAGCTTTGAAGTAAATTTAAATGAGCGTTTACAAAGTTAATGGAAAATCTGAAAAAAAAAGGTATTTTTTTTTTCTTACGTATGATCCGGCTTTTGGTCAATGTAAATGCTCCCTAAAAAACATTCAGAGATATTTTTACGATAGAAATGATTCCGTACCCTTCATAATGCATTTGAAAGGTAATACTCTAAGTTTGGAATGGATGATGTACATAGTTAGTTTGTTATATATATGTATACATATTTGTTTTCTTTTTGCCGATCTTTGCAAAATGAAATATTAGTTTCATAGGTGAGGCAAAACAGTCATTATGTCAAATTTAACCTAGGGCTGTAAAACATTGCGAAGATAAAATAGAATACTAACTGTATTGAATTCATATATTGACTTCCTATGTACAAAGAGTAGTATTTATAGTAGGAAGTAAGATCTTAATCATCTTAAAATCAGACCAAAAAGTTACATTTTTCAAAAAAGTTTCACTTCCAGAGACCGACAAACACTAAATACAGCTGCAACTGTTTTTTTATCTTATCAGTTACTTTAATACCTCATATCATTTTCATTAAATAGCTCGTATATCAGAAAAGTATAAGTGGTCTATTGGACCCTTTGTACCGTTTCGACCCACTAAGTAATGTTTTCATGATTTAATCATTCAAGTGCATTTCAATGCCTCAAACCGAAAATAGGGTTAAATAGTTTTAATTTTAAAAAATAAAATGAATACTGATTATTATGCAGGTATCAACGTACATGATCGCCTCATTTACAAAAGGCAGTTAATCATAATGACAATCAATTTCCAGGCTTAAAGTTCCCCCTATTGGTCATTTTCCTTCTTATAAGCAGCTTCTCGTTTCAAAAAGAAGCTGACCTTCTAAACGGTGGAGGTTAGTAAAAATCGAGTTTAACCGTTTCATGTGTCCTAGTCTTTTTAAATAAAGAGTTCCGCTTCGTTTGACAGATGTTTGGATGAATGATTTCTCATAATTCCTTATAAACATATTTAAAAGGGCAACCAACGTTGAGCCTTTTATCGTCCATCAAGCAGTAGTTTTGAGCTGTGGTTTTCTGTTCGAAAAAAGATCAAAACTCAAAAGCATTGTAAAAGACAAACTTTATCTACAAAAAGAAGACCTTAGGAATTGATCTTATTTTCTCGAGGGGTCTTTTTTTCACTAGCCTTGGTTGGTTTTGAAGACATATGTAATTTTAACCCATTAATGTCTAGCGTCCCTTTTTAGGGACGGTCCAAAAAAGGGTCTGAATTGCCCCAAAATGAACATTTCAACCAAATAATAGAGCTCAATTACCTTGGTACTGTTTCAATTCGTTATTAACAGATTGCAGCACATAACCATTGTAAAGAAGGTTGTATAGAAGGTTTAATATGATATTTATCAAAAATCATATCGTTCACAATCTCAAGAAAAAAAGCTAAGTTTTCAAAGTTATTCCCAGCTTTCCAGTTTATGTTAATTGCTGATTTTATTTCTTCTCATAAAATTTCTTTTTAAATATTATATCGTAGGCAGAAAAAAAATCAGTAAAAAAAGTATGTACCCTCTGGGATCTATCGTAATTTTTAAAGGACGATTTTTCTTTCCTTAATAAAAAATTTATTTTTTACATAATATTTTTTTGATTATTTTTCCTGCCCATTAAACACTGTTAGTAACCAGTATACAAAATATCTTTGGAAAAAAAATGTCAGGCATTAATGGGTAAATAGATCCCAATATAGAAGTTGATTCCGAATCTACAATTAATCCGCATCACATTTAGTAACATCGAGTAAAATTTATCTTTATAGTGCTATTAATAATAAAATTGATTTTGAACCTATACTTACACAGTTTAAATTGAAACACTAAGTAATAAAACAAAAGCTTCTTAATTCGATAGCTTTTGAATTGAATTGCTGTTCAAAAGCTAGAATTATTTACATTGTGTTTAAAGAATTGTCTAGTGGAAGTGGGTGAAAAATAAAGAAATGATTAAAATGCATAAATAACTCAATACCTATAATAGGCTTTACTACCTCTGCCGATCTAAAGGGGATATTGTTTATTTACTTAAAAAATTAAATCGAATTTGGTTTAATAGTTTCGGATAAACGAGGGTCTACTGTAATTGCGTAATGTAATATTCAGTAGGTTATCTCGTAACATAAACCGAAACTTTTTTTTTTTCTTTTTCTCAAATTTTTTTCCAATCGCATCACACATTTTTCATTATTTAAACTTTTTACGTGTAGAAAAAATAGGATATTTTTCGAGTATTTTTTGTAATGTAATCGCGCAGAAATCCCGTAATGCTCTCCAAGAATTTTTACAAATATCAAACCTACAGATAAAAATTATTTTAAAAGTCGTCTTTGAATTGCACTGAAATTCAATCTCCGGGAAAGAAACTTAATCTTTGAAAAACTTTTCAAGGAAAATGACACTTTTTTCAAATGATTGAAATGTCAATTTCGTGTATTTTCAATTTTATTATGATATCAACTATTAATGGAATTTCAATATCAACTGTAAAAATTTGATTACTTTCCATAAATATATTTTTATTCAACAAGATTATTTTAACAATAACTATTTCTCTGATGAATGATAAAATTCGAATCTGAATTCATAATTTTCAAGTCATGCTGTAAAGGAAATTACTGTTCCACTTATTTTTGAGTGAAAAATTAATTTCTATAATCTCAAAAAAAAGAAGAAAAAAAGAAATGACAAATAACACATTTCTCTACATTTAATATTTTTTGTATAAAGGTCTAACTCTTAGAAATACACTAAGATGATATATGATTCCCAAGAAACACACTTACTATTTGTGCATTATAAAACACTGAAAATAAAATATTTAATTCAATACTTACATGGTAGGATAATTACATGATCACACATAATCACTTCAGCACATACTAGGGAAGATTAACCTCATATACGCTGTATCTAAGCGAGAGTTTTGCTCTAAGTTTTTTTTTCTTTCTGATATCGCATTTCAACATTTTATTTATTAAAGATCATGTTTTGTTTCGTGTAAGAAGTGCCCATTAAGCCTACAAGGATTGCGTCTCATAATTCTGGGAGATGCTTCTCGTACTAATCAGGCTCCAACGGCTGTCAGGCGAACATTGAATATGGCAATCTAAGACGGCTATATTAAAGGATAATGTAGGATATTTACAGCAGTGGGTAAATATCTCCCTATAGCACGGAAAGATTTCCCTTGTTCTTTATAGAACCATAACCACTCCAAGCCCCCTTCCCGTACCTACCACTGCACGTGGTTTAACTGGTTGGATAAGGCCCGGAAGGGCGCTGCGTTTTTTTTTTTTTTCTTAATCCAGACCAGGAGTTGAGCAGCCCCTGGTCCTTCACCCGCAAAGGTATTGATTTGGAATGGGAACTTGAAGGACTTTGTGACCACGAACATATTTAGCGTCCCCCAGTCTCTATTAGTGAACACGGTGAATCTTCGACAGGTAGGTTTCGAACTCGGGACCCTCTGGTTACGATTCAGACACCTTACCTATCAGGTCACTACCGCATATGGAACCATACAGCCAAGTCTACCAATTAATTAGCCAATTCTGGCTATATATATAATACGGCTATCAGTTATATTTCCTGGTGTAGCAAATTTAATGTCTAGTTCCGACTTCGAATCAAAATCGCTTTGCTTCAGACTCTTCATTTCTTACATTTTTTTGCAGTGTTCTTCAATTTAATTTTGTAAGCGAAAAGAGTCCGGAAATCCATGTAATATTTAGTTCTTAAATTTACTATTCGCATCACTTATTCATAAAACATTGCTAAGTACTTTTCAATAGGAAATATTTGAAGCAATCATATTTTAATCGAAATAGTACTTTAAACCAAGAAGCTTTAAAAGCTTGGATATGAGACAATCAAAGAGCTTAGAAATAATTTCTCTGGGGATTAAATCGGAATTCATAACTTAAAATATAAGTGCTTATCTTCTCTAAGAAGCAAAATTCATAATTGTTTAGTCAGTAATATTTCTTAGAGCCTTTTTACTTCTATTTTCCACATCATGCATAAAATAAGTTTGAAAAGAAAACAGTTCTTTGAAATTATTTCTCCTACTTAGTCCATAAAAGATAAGGTTTCATTTCTGGGATAAATTCTTTGAAAATCAGATCAAATAAACGTAATCTAATATTCATTTTACTCTCCATTTTATTTAATTTTAGCACTAATTATTTTTATCATTAAATTAAGCTTTGTTTAATATCATTTTTTTTATTTTTATTTTTTTAATGATTTGAAAGCTTTACATAGCATTTTCAGAATTTAGACGCACATAAATGCTTAATACATAAAATAAAAGGTTTATTTCCAAAAGGAGTGAAGTCTTTTTTTTTTTTTTTTTTTGGTCGATTTTGATGTGTAAACTTTATAATCTAATTTTCAGAGATATAATTTTTCACCGTAATCTATGGTTGATATCTCGAAATTTCTTTGGTCAAAAAATGCTAATGATGTAGTTATTTAGACTTTAAATAAAGACGAAGAATGACTTAACCAGTGGAAGAATGACTTAACCAATTTTTGACACAAAACAGACTATACCCTTTTGACACAAACAAATAACAAAATGGACTTATTTCCATGTGAAAGAAACTCACATTTTTCCCATGTAAATGCAGTATAATTTTCAGATACGCAACTTGGAAGGTATTTGGTTACCACAAATCTTCATTTATACAAATTATTTTCCCTATCGCTTTCACTATTTCAGATATGTTAACGTTAGGTGCGTCGAGGATTTTTTTTTTTTTTATTTAAAAAAAAATAGTCTTGCAATTTGTTAATGCTCAAAGCTTTAAGTATTTTTGAAAGATTTGGTTTTTTTAAAGTTTCATTGTACAAAGTGAATATGAGAGAATTTTTTCCGGGAGAGCCAGAGACAAGCCACGAGATCTCAAGGCATGCTGCGTTTGGTCAAACTTTACTTAATCCCTTTGGCACAAAACATACTTCTACTTAATGTAAATAGACTGTCCAACATGCGCTGCTATCTTTTCCGGCAAAAAATCAATTCAAAACATTTTGATTTAATGCCTTTCGGAAACAAGCTCTTCCAATTAACCTCAAATTAAACTTTATTCAACTCTATATTTTGCAATTTGATAGTAAAAATGTCACCAGAAAAAATGTGTTTTAATAATAAAATTTTCAAAACTTCAAAGGACAGGTTTTTGGAAGGTATACCGACAAATATATTATGAATTTCCATTAATCATACTTTAAAATCGGCTAGTTATTGCGTCATGTAAAACACTAATTTTTAAATGAAAAACAAAATTTTCAAAAAATATTTTCCAACTTATGCACTTTTTTTTTTTTCTTTTTTGCATTTATGATGGACATTTCTGGATACTTCTATTAATTTTTAAAACTTGAACTATGTATTTGGCCGTTGCATAAAATTTTTGAAATAATTTTACTTTTTGATTACAATGATACGATAGACTTTTTATGTATGATACTTCAATTTGACCCAGTGTATGCCTTTATCGAAGAATTATCGGGCTCTTGAATAGCATTTTTTTCAAATTACTTTTACTATTTCCAATTTTTACGTAGAAGAAACTTACGAGATAATTACTCAGAAATATTAAAATTCGAGCATGAATTTCTATGAGGAAAAAATTGTAATGGAATTTTTTTCAAGAAAATAAAATCAGAAATATTTTTTTTTTTTTTTTTGAAAATTTCAAACTGGAGTATGGATAACACCAAAGAAAAAAAATCCTATCAGTTATGTGGCTTAAAACCACAACATAGAAGTGCCAAACTTATATTCATACGTCTGGGAATGCAATTACAAGCTCTATCGGAATAATAAAATAATTTGCATGAATTTTAATTCATGTTTAAATGGACAATTCTAGTTTTCAACCTACATCAAAATAATTCCATCTTGTTGACTGACATAGCCTAAAAAAAACCAAATAATTGTTTTATGTTTCAACACATTACATAATCTAGCAACAAGAGTAAAATTTTAACATGGGAAAACCTTCCAATCATGTGTAAATCAGTACAAACTTGTAGATGTTTTGCTTTGTTATAGTAAGTTATTGTTTTCGTGAATAAAAAGACTTATCATTGTTAAAAAAAACTCGTGAACTATAGTGCATCATTTAAAGAATAAATATATGCATTGGTAATCAAAGGAAATATGCTTTTTTTCAACATAATATTCGAAAACTATTTTTGCTTGAGTTTTCGAACAGAAAGAATAGAATGAAAATGAACGAATTAAAGAATAAAAAGAAAGAATAACCACGAGAAATCTTGAATAACCATGAATTTCGTATATTTTCGATTTAGCTTTTCAGCACTGCATGAAACTTTCCAAATATCTAAATCAGTACAAACTTGCAAATTTCTTCCTATTTTGAATCCAATAGGTCGGTTTTGTTTTTTTCTTGAATAAAATTATCCTTCTCCATAAAAAAATAACAATAATATTAAAAAAAAACTTGTGATTTCTAATGTATCATTAAATAACAAAAATATTTATTAATAATCAAGGGAACTACTTTTTTTCAATATATTATTCGAAAACTACTTCAGCCTAAATTTTTGATCTGAAAAAAGTAACATGAGAAATATTTCCATTTAAATGATACGTAAGGAATTTCAGCTGAAATGAAGTCTGTGTTGCGAATATCATTTCATCCTATAATAAAATATCACCGATTCAGCTTTCAGCTCTGCCTGAAGTTTTGTACTAGAGTCACGTCGAGCGTTTGCCAATCTTAATAAGATCACGAATGGATCGCTATAAGTATTATTGATTATGGTAATGTGTGATTCATTAATAGAATTTCGGTGAAAAGATCAAAGCGCGTAGTCTGCTTTTCAATGGGTTTTAAAGCACGGTACAATTTTTGAAACCGAGGTGTCCTTAATGTCGTAATTTGGTTCCCAATGCGTAATTTTTCATATCCATTTAAAAATTTTTGTTGAAGGGTTGAAGTAAATTTGAGTTTTAATTCTGCAATACTATGGAATTCTCCAACCCACTGCAATGATCTTGTGCAATCACTATATTGGAAAAAAGCAATAAAAACATAAATCTTGATCGTTTTGACTGAGGGTTTTGTTTTGTGGTTACATAAAATGACAAAAATAATCTCAAATATGTACATTCAAAAATAACTGCAGTAATTAAAATTTGAGTTAAATTGCATTTCAGTACTAAAATTAGTTATTTAGGGTCTTGATGCTTATACGTGATATTTAAGGCATATATGTCTTACAACAGTTTGGAGGAGTTTTTAAACTTTATTCATCAAACTGAAAATTAATAGCAAAAAAAACTCTAATTAATATTGCAAAATCGAATATTACACTAATTGTTCAGAATTTTATTTATAAATATACTTGAATTTTAAGACTTATGAAATTTTTTTAATGCAGAATATTAAAACACTCATTTTTAAGTAATATACTGTGGCAGAGAAAGTTTCACACTTTGGCTTCTAGGTTTTAACAAAAGTAAAAATGTTGTAACATCTTGCATCGTTTGTTTGTTTCCTGCAGTAGTACAGTGAGAAGAATGTTTGTACTGTATATCTTACTTACGAGAGGATGGTTTAAACTTGATTTTGCAGAAAAAAGTTGAAACATGGTAATATATTTTGAGTGCGCTGAATGCGATGGTGGGGACCTACTTTTTTGTAGTTATTGGTCATTCTCTTAAAAAGGGAAATCGTTTTCAATTCCTATATTAAATTCGGATCATTAAGGATGACATGAGTGTTTTAACTTTAAATGACAATTTAGAGATTAATAATGAATATATAATGTGACAAAAAGCAGATCTGAGAAAGTTGACTTTACTGTTTTAACTTGTTCAGTTTCTTTGCTAGGAGCTAGTAAAATGTTTATAAAGAAAAACACTCGATTACTTGGAGAGAAAAAAAAACTTACTGTTCTTCTGCTAAACCCTTCAAATCGCAACGACAAAATGTAAGGCACTAAATTTATTTCAAAAAAATTTTTGATGCTAATGTTCAATAGTACTTTTATCTACTGTTGGTGGCAACAAAGAGAAATAAGTACGCGTGGTTTCTGTCACTACAACTGAAACTCTGTGTACCACAGAACCCATCGAGATGGACTGCTAATGTAATTAATACTGGCGATAGATTATTTTTATCATATAATAAGCAATATTCAAATCAAGAAGCACTCTTACCTAAATGTGACAGGAGCAATCCTCCAGAAAATTCAAATTTTAGTAGAAAATACCCTTTTCGCCGTCTTTTTGAGATCCTATTTAAAAAGATTTATCAATTAGAACAATATTTTAGTATGCTAAAGAAAAAAGTTTCAAAACGCAACATTTACATTACTTTAAAAGAAACTGTAAACACAAAAAACTATAAAATAGTTTTTTTTTCAAGAATGACGCATTAAAATTCTGTAAAGTGAATTATACCAGATAAAAATCCTAGTCATTCCTGAATCATTCGACCAGTCGCAAACCGAGCTTCAAGCGAATAAAAAGAACAAATACAAAACAAAAAACACGAGCTTCGCCATAAAGGAGCCTCTAATGAATAACCCTAATATCCTAATGGGCGCGTTGGTGTGTCCCTAATGAGTTTAAGATCACTATCAATAAAAATATTTGTTATGGCTCTAGTAGAATTTTGAAAAATAATAATACCATATTTATGAATAATAGCATCAATTGGCATCGAAACTTGACCTAATGCTGATAAGTGTCTTTCGCTGTTTCTTTGCTTCTCAATCCAACACATAAACTTTCTTCTTGAAGAAATTGTAAAAATACATTTCAGTTTAACTTTAGAATACAATTCAGATTCTTACTTTTATAACAGTAGCACTGCTGTACAATTTCAACTTTTTCCCGGGGGAGCGGCAAACCCAATGCAATTTCATCGAAAAACAACCACGCCCACATTTATGGAAATATATTGATTTGATTTATCAAAGCCAGGGAGATGCAATTAACCCCCTGATCCCTCTAAAGTACACTCCTGCTGCGCTAGTAATCATTTGAAAGGCTTCTATACAAACATTTGCTACTTTTTTTATCTTTAATACATGAGAGGATTTTTTGTCTTCAAAACAAGAAATCTATGTAAATGATTCTCCTAAAAAGAAATTTTAAATAACATTATTATTATTATTATTTTCTGTTTTCGACATAAGACAAACCATATTGCCATTTTTGCTAAGTTTCATGACTCTAGCAATGAAAAAAGGCAGTTGAGCCCAAATGGGTGCAAAAGTGGAACATTAAACCAGTACTCAATGCATCAGAAATGCAACAGAAAGAAAAAGAAGGAAAATATTTAAAGCGAATTAAATGCAAAATGAGTTCTAGAAGGCGAATAACAACCATAAAAAAGCAAAAATGAAACAAAGATGGACCCTAAAGACTCAAATTATCCGCATGGAATCCATCCTTTTTTCTTTTTACCCTACACTGCATAGCGTTGCCAATTGGATACATGGATTATTTTTCCTTATGACCAGGTGAAAGGCAACTCAAACATAAAAATCAAGTATAAGGTATCTTTAAAGCAAATATAACCATCTATCCTCAAAATCAAGTTTTTAAAAATGTGTTCCAATGTTTTCTTATTACATTAAAATACATATATATGTTTTTCAAGGAACAAAAAATCATGCAGTGTAGGGTTAACTTAAAAATAATGTTGTCAATGTTACTAACAAGCGTAAACATTCCGTTTCACGGATTTTTAATCAACCCCTCCTAAAGGAGTTGATCCCTCCCCCCCCCCCCCGGCTAGGGTAAAAACTCCCCTATGTGAATTCTTGAACATCAAAGGATCTTGGTCCCAAATTTGGACACGATCATATGGAGAAAAAAAATATCATAAAATGCAAACATATTTTTTGTGTGAGCAAATTATCTACAAGATCTTTAGTGTATTGTAAATCGCGTAGGAAACAGCATTTTAAAACGAAAGTATCTAACTGAAAATGAAAACTTGTGAATCATTGAAAAGGATCCAAATTACTCAGTTTAAAACTCACTAAAAGTTTTAAGTGCATCGCAACACTCTGTCTCCCTCGCCGCTGTGTCAAATGAAACTTTTCGAACACGAGAGGCACTTTTCCTATCGTCGAGCTTGATCAAGACTTCCCGGTTTTGACCTCTTTTCAAAAATAAGTCTAATGTGAACAAGAAAACCTTGGTGGCAGTACTAAAAAGTGCCTCTTGTTTTTATTTATATCATTTCCGTTTGTTAAATAACGTATCACAATGCAGTTTCGACTTCCGTTTTCGAAAGAGCAGTTATCGCTTACAGTCCTGAAAAGAAAAAAATCATGCCTAATGACTCATTTATCATACGTACGATGCCGATGCTGAAATGATCATCCAATGAATAAAGTATGAAAATGAGAGGTATTGGTATGAAAGGGAGTGGAAGAAATGCTGCCGCTACTTCTGGGTCTATCAGTAGATCTAACATTTTTTGAAAAATCCTTCAAAATATACTACATTTTAATGCCACGGAAGAATGAATACACCTTTAAGGCACCAAAACTCAACCGCTTTTGGATGGCCATATGACAAAAAAAAAAAGTTTGTTCCACCTGAGGCCAGAGTTTGTTAAACTATAACCTCGCTTGACAAATAGCATAAATTAACTCGCTTAAAATTCTCTAAGAAATATATTTTGCTTCGAGATAAATGGAAAAACATAGTTTCTTTTTTTTTGGATGAGAAAAAAAATCAAATTTTGATGGGATAGCGCTAAATGACTTTAAAAAATACTTGCAGTGGAAAAATAAACACTTACTTTTCCCAGAGGCAATATGGAGACGGATTAGTAAGGATATGGGAAGTGTTGACTGCTAATGGCACGTTACCTGTTGTGCTGATTTGCACTAAAATTAATGCAGAAAATATTAAGCTATGCTGAGCGATTCTTTGCTTCGAAATAAATGCGTAAATGTGTGCTCAAATCTGTTTATAAGGACACACGACTGTATTGGTGAAAAGCAAACTCATCAATACGATCAGGAATTCATTATGAAAAAAAACTTGATCTCAACTTACGACAACTATCGCTGATGCATGATGCACTGATAAAAATCACTGGGAAAAAAAAGGGGGCCCTTGTAGGTTTAACATTTTCACTCATAACTCCTTGACTTTATCCTAATTTTCAGAGTAAAATGCCAGATCCGATATCTAATTTGTCATTTAATTGCTTGATAAAACTGCTTGATAAAAATAAAATATGACCCATTTACTTCAAAACAAACTTAGTCCAAATTATTTTAATCCAAACATTTAGACAATGCGGCTAATTTAAAAAAGAAAAAAATATTCACGCATCGAATGTTTTTACAACAAACAATAAACTTTTTTGAAACATTAAGTAGGCATAAAAGTGGGGAGGATAAAATTTATTTCATGCCTTTTCCATTGCATAAATTCAAACGCAATTATAAAAGTAAATTTATGGTCCAGATTCACTTGCATAAACGTATTTAATTAGAAGCAATTTAAAGCTCGCTTAATCAGCTTAATGAAGTTATTTGGAGTCAGTTATACAAATAACTCTGCAATTTCCCGAAGAAAACATTTCTGAACTCATTTCGACCGTCAAATTTCGAATTCTGTCAATATTATGAAAACGAGATTTGTCAAAATCCTTTAATCAGCGAAATATTTTTACTATTCCTGCAGCCGCAATCTTAATGAAAATCTATCACTACTCGAAAAATATTAAGGAATTCCAATAAACTAAACACACACATTTAAGCCGTTGCAAAAGACTCAAGAAATTTTCCGAAAATTCTCTTACATAAAGATATAATTAGCTGACATAGAGAAAATTCAGTTGCAGAAGAACGTTGCATTTAAAGAACTTATTAAGAAGGATGTCAATGGCAAGCGCGGATAATATTTACATCAATTTAAATGTTAAAGCTCTTCCGGAATAAAATTGCGATGAAAGATTCAGGGAATTGTATATAACCGAATTTGTCTTGCAATTTAATAGCTTGAGTTCAATTAATAAACTTATCTTTCGACGAGTTAATCAGAAAATATTGAAAACTTTTGCTTTTGATATTAGAGATAAATGTTTTCCTACATCCGGGGCATAGAAAATAGTTAAATTTAAAATCTAGCATTAGGTTTTGTTAATATCGGGCTGTTTACAAGCTCTGAGCTATTGATATAGTTTTTACAACAGCAATACTGTAAAGAAGACAAACTGAGCAAACAACTGGCGATTATTTTTTAATAGCTGTACTTTCTGGACGAATGAAACATTGTAGACAAAAACCAAGCACAAAGGCAATGAGATTAATCAAAACACAAAATTTATGTGTTTCATTTTTCTCTTCTAAATATTCAAGGCTTCGGACACCGAATATTGAGGCGTTAATGCCCAATTAGTGCAACTGTGCTTACAATATGAGTTCTTGAGTGAGTGTGGAAAACAGCATGCCATATTTTCATATAGCTGTAATTTGTTGCTGGATCCAATTTTCTAAGTTTACAACATGAGGAATTGTTCAACGAGAAAATGTTTTTTTTTTTTTTTTTCATTGATTGTTGGTAAAGCACAAGTTGTAACTTAAAAACCCTGAATAGAATAGGATAATGATAGGCTATGGTACTAAAAATCAAATTCAAAAAATAAATAAAATAATAACCGCAGAATTCGATAAGATGACGAATACCTAGGAGGGTAAGATGACGAGTGGATTGCTCGTTTGTCATCTTTTCCAACACGTGTTAGAGAACCTATTTTATTTTAGTAAAGCTCTAGACATCAACATATATTCAGAAAAATAATTTCAATCTTCATATACTACTAATGCTAATGAAACAAGTAAAAAAAACTGCATACATCATCATTGACTATACTTCTTCGGAGCTCCCTCAAATAGGGTGAGTTCTGGTAAGTGCGTACCCTTTTTTTCAAAGTTCATGTTCTCAAGGATGCTGCTCTGTTGAGAAATCTTGTACGCTCAAAACTTTTTTTTAGTTTTCTCTCCAGATCTTTTACTAAGATTTTCAAGCATATAATATGTCAAATAAACCATAAGTATAGGTTTTGTGACCTGGTTTATGACACCTATTCTAAGGTACGCACTTTCCCTACCTAGCGGGGTAAGTGCGTCCACCTTAAATTATGTGAATATGAGCAGGAAAAAACTGCTGGCACATATTAAATATGTTAGGTAGTTGCCTTGGGATAATACCTAATACTAGAGATCAGCACTTGCTTGCATGGATGAAACGCAATCAGTGATATCCCACGTGTCTTGCGAACAACTGTGATTTGAAGATTGAGAGAGTTGCGTCTGTGATTCTTCCTCTGTCCTTTTAATAAGACCAAGTGAGCAAATGTAAGTTGTTTTCATTTAGTAAACATCACTTATAGTCTACATAGTTTATTTTGGTTTAATACATTAATCAGTCTGTGTTTAAGCCAGGGTTCGCACTTACCCCTTCTTAAATGTAAGATGAGACATTCCAATAGCGTTGTTCTAAATGCATACCCCTGCGATTTTCTTTAATTCTATTTGTATAGTAGATCATTAGGTGGTGACCTGAGCGAATAATTCGTTTTTTTTCTTTTTTTTTTTGAATAAATACGGTTTAAAAAAATTTTTTATTAGAATCAGCAGCAGTAAGAAAAAACAAAATAAAGAGCAAAAAAAGAAAATAATTGCTCATGATATGATACTTGTACTTTTTTTTTCTTGTACATTGAAATAGTTTTTCACAAGGTGTTCTTAATTTTTTAAATATAATTTATTCATTACTCCACCTTCGTTTTTTGAATCAGTTGGTTCCTTATTGAGGGTTTCACTTAATTTCATTGCTTCATTTGTCATTCTGGTTTAAATTAAGTATAGCTTATGATCGCTATTTTCAACGAAAAATTTACTAACTGATATCTAAAAGCCAATATATTTCAGAGGTAATGAATAAAATTGAAATCTTATGCCGCATTCAATGTAAATATAAATACTTGATGGAAATGACGTCGGATTTATAATTGGCTTATAAAAGAGTTATAGGCAAAATTAAAGGTGAATTACGAGAGTCGGATTTTCCAAGTAATGGTACACACTTGCCTCATCATAATGGTACGCATAATAGTACGCATAATAGTACCCATATGCCTCATGATAGTGGTACGCACTTGCCCCATCATAATGGTACGCACTTACCCCCACCTTACTTTAAAGAAAGGGAAAGTGCGTACCGTCATATAAACAAATTTTAGTTTGAGTATTTGATAAAAATACCCCAGGTATGTTATTAGTAGCTATTACTCAAAAGAAACAACTTGCATTTCTTGATTTCAATTGCTTGGTATGACTACAAGAGAAACTGAAACAAAACCTTCTCAATCTTTACTTTAGAGTTTTTTTGAAGACATTTAAGTTGTCTCTGATTGTGTTTCGTCTATTGAATCCAGGCCTGAATTCTACCTATTGAAATTATCATTAGACAGTTATCTAACATAGTCGATGTGTTGCAGAAGCCATTTCAGGACAGTGTTCATATAATTCCCAGTGGACGCACTTACCCCGTGGACGCACTTACCAGAACTCACCCTACAATCAAATCACCAAGACTATACCTCCATAACCTATCAACTCCCCAAATGTCTTCTTTGCACTCCAATAGGCTCATCAGCTGGCCTCCAAGAAAACAGCCGGGATAAAAAGGAAGAGACCGCCTTTTTACCACTGTTCTCTAGAGCCAATTATATCACTAACCCTACCTCGAAGCCTGCTAATTTAATAACTTCTTTTGCCAGGCTGTAAAATTTTGGGGTCTGAGCTTCAGAATGTTGGAGGCAATCATGGTTTACTAGCGTAGACAGAACTGACCTCAGCAGTGAAGTATCATTTATTACATCAACAAGGTTAGCGTTTTAACTTTTCCCGTGAAAAAATCTAAACATTTTGAAGTAATTATTCAAACATTACACAAATTTATTTGTTTCCATTGACATTTTTTCCACTTCGAAATCAGAAAAAAGCAGCTAATATCAGTCAGGTTTCGTTAAATACGTCATGTTGTTTGTTGTCGTTTCTTATCCTCCTTACAGACCTGGTATAAGTCAGATCAACTCCAGTAGTTTGTTGACTGCTAAGAAATCGATGACTATTAGAGGATGGGTTGTAAATAAGTCATAATCTATGTTTCATAACTTTTGTTAAATAACTTTTTTTTTAAATTTGGATGAGGATAAAATGCGTAATATTCTGACGAAGCAGAAACTTACAAACAGGGAAGTTTTGTAAACCACCTCCTAAGCTGAAAACTATTTTTACCTAACTGAAGAGTCCAAGAAATACCTTCAAACATTTAGGGCACCTGTAGTAAGATGCACCTTAAGATGCATTGTGTTGATCTTCATTTATTATGATGAATTTTCCCTCGCTGTCTTTAACTAGCTCAATTTCTAATCATACAGAGTGCTATTACATTGACTTGGAATAATTACAATGATAACAATTATGTTGATGCATCTCGCTGGCTCAGAGGTGGGGTAGACAGTCTAGGAATTAATTGGATTTTGTTTCGCAATGTCTGTGCATTCGTTTGAAGTTGTCGTAGTGAACTACATAATTCCACAGTACGAAAGGTATGCTTTTACATTTCGATTTTCTACAAGCTTCAAACATATTTAAGAGTTATACCCTTTAATGTCTAACATTGGCATTTAAATTTCCCAACACATAATTGTAAGCTTATATCTGAACTTTTATCTCTAATTACCTCAGATTCATAACTTTTTCTTGAAACTATGGGGTTCTCTTATTCGTTGATTTCACATTTCTTCCCGCGCTTTGGTGGAAAGAAATTTGACTGCAAGTGTAACTTTAAATTTCAGACATACTGCAAAAAATTCTTAACATTTTCTGGATAGGTAATTTATCTCTAAATTAGCATGCTTTAAGTTATGATGATTCCTCCAAAAGCTGCTTCAAGATATAAAAATCGTGAAAACGTAAACTTAGTCGTCTGGAAAACATCCATTTTATTCAAATTGTATTGAGAATATTTGTTATCAATCATTTTTGCATACGTTAATCTTTCTTAGAATAGAGTAAACTAATTACTTTAACAACAAACGATGATAAATATAACCAAATATTGTCACTAAATAAACTACAGCGGAAAAAAATGTAATTAATTTTAAGAAATCTATGCTGCAGACGTTAAATATTAGTTGGTTACTACAAAGTCTTTCAAATATAAAATAATGTTTATTATGATATTTAAAATGAATAGAAAATATAAATGCGTAAAATGAAACTTGAGTAACGTTATAATGTTTTGAAACATAGAGTGAGAGCAGTTGTTCTTGATTGCGGAAACTTGAAATTTGTCAGATACGAATTTAAGGTTTTTTGTTATTACTTTTTCTCTTTATTTTCTGTCAAATTCCATCCTAAAAAAATTAGTCGTAGATTTGACTATTTTCAGACTCTTTACTTGTGATTTAATAAATAGATATTTTTGCTAATTTTGTAAGCTTTTGTAAACTTACTGAATCCTCTTTTTTGGATCTTATCAGTTCTGGATCTTAGAGTCTCGAAGTAGTTATTCGCTCATATTTAAAAAATAAATTAAAAAAAAAAATTCAGTTAGTCTACCGCTTGGAGCAATTTACTTTTCAATGCAGTTTCATGCTTATTTCATTTAAGGCAAAATTACATAAATTTGAAACACTTCACACAATTAAGTTTGTAATACATAAATTTCGATTCGAAATAAAATTATATTATACATTCTAAATATACAACGCATTATAGCTAACGTAATCAACTCCAAAAATGATACAGAACGCTTTCCATAACGAATCGTTTTAATGGTTCCATCACTTATCAAAATTTGTTCATGTCATAAAATTTCATAAACAATCAAAATTTCAAAATTACTTACAAAAAAACACAAACATACATGCTTCAAATGTCAACTAGCAATAAAGCCATCCGGCATGAAACTATAAGACTCTTAGGCACGCAATCAAAAGCAGAATCAATAAATTCCACAAATATATCAGCTTTACCCTCAGCATTTGCAGAGAAAATTTTTCCCTCTACTGCACCTCTTCTATATTAAAACATTTTGGTGTCCGGAAGAAGCATCTGTCAGCCCTCATTCTTGTAGTTTAAGGAGAATGATAAAGTGATTTCCTCCCTCGACCCTTTCCATGGGATCGATGAGGTTTATAAAAGTCGCTAGAAGAGGTCCTTTTAGGTTCTTATTGAATTTTCCAATGACGTATTCTATCAAAATGACGACTTTGCAGACATTTTACGTCTTGGTTTTTTTTACAACATCATGTTTTCCTTATTTCTATTAGCATTGTCGGCGATTCTGGTTTAACATTCAGACGTGTCGCTCATTTTTTGCTTAATGTTATGCTATTGCAAATGCACTATGACATCTGAATCTTAACTAATATCAAAATGGATTTTATGAGGGAAGTCAAAGAGTCAATGTATTTCGTAACAATTTTTTTTTTCTTACTAAATCAACAGCGTTTTTTTTTTTCTTTAACCCTACACTGCATAGCGTTGCCAATTGGCTACATGGACTTTTTTTACTTATGACCATGCATAAGGTAACTCAATCATAAAAAGCAAGTATTAAGTGTCCTTGAAGTAAATATAACCATCTATCTTCAAAATTATTTTTTTTAAAATGTGTTCCAATGTTTTCTTATTACACTAAAAAACATATATATGTCTTTCAAAGAACAAAAAATCATGCAGTGTAGGGTTAACTATACTGTTAACATTATTGTATTATATTTTTATTGCAGCTAACATACCACTCTAGAGGCGGAAAATGACAACAGGCGTAAACCAACTATCTTTCTTGTTCAGGTTTTAAAACAAAATATGTAACACGGAACGTCTAAATTTGTCAATTACGGATCTGTAACCAGGATATTTTATCGTTAAATTGATAAATAAAATGGATTTATGTCATTATTTAACAACCCATTATTTCATTTTTTTAAGTTTACAGTATGTACAGAAATAAGAGTATTTAATGCTATATTTTTTAGTATATTGTGCGAATTTATCCCCGTTGCTTCAAAAACCTATAGTACAAGTACATCCATTTTTTTTTTAAATTTCACGAGCAACTTTATTTTAAAATGTAGTTTCTCTTCACTTCAGTATCTTAATACCCTTTGTCTAACTCTACTTAAATATTTAAGTTATGCGCTTCTGGAGGGTCTTCAAAATTGGAATTCATCGGCTATCACCTTCTTCGTTTGACTCCAACGGAACTAAAGTCTTCTGAATAGTAAGGATATTCTGACAGTATATGCTTTAAATCCCTTAATATTCTCATTTTCAATCGCCATTGTGAGCATTGCATTGTCGAGATCAGCTGTTTTTTTTACAGCCTTTACTCCCATTTACTTAATCAGGGCTTTTGGTAATGATGTATATACTTGACGTTTGTTTTTTTCTGTATTTGTGCTTTATATACGGTTGTATTTGTCTTATGCTACGTCTTTTTTTCGCTTATGGTTTGTATTACCTTGATTAAAATAAAATTGAATTGAATTGAGATAAAAGCGACCTTTTTCGTTTTGCAAACCCAACTTTTCCTGATATTTTCCTCCATCTAGTCAAAACGTTGTGTGGGGTGGATATTTTTTTTGGGGGGGGGGGGGGGTAGTCAATTCAAAAGATTCATTTAAAATCCCAGAAAATGCTACCTATAAACTTTCCAACCCTTGATATTGTCACTACTTTCTTCTGTGCAAAGCCACTTCTTTTTTTTTTTCAATGTTTTACCCACTGTAAGGATGATGATGCAGGGATAAAATTATGGTATTTAAAAATGTTAAACTGCAAAATTCTATATGAAGAACTATTGATCATACAAAGTCAGCAAATTTTAGGAATATCAATTTTGTTTAAAAAGTTATTTTTAATGCAAAAAATTCTATGGCCATGTAAAACCCTTTAGATTTAAAAATATTCCGCTCTCAACTCTCCGCTCAAGTTTCGGAAAATCTCCTACATTAAAGCATGCGTAAAATATCTATCTAAGCATTCAGTGCGAAAGGATAAGAAAAGAAAAGGAAATTCTCGTGGGGAAATAGAGAAATAAATATATCTAAATTACCTAGTAAGATGAGAAAGATATCATTCCTTAAGGAATAAACAACGAAAATACATTTGTCACATTGCCTTTTTTGAAAAAGATTCTGGTTATAACAGTGGTTTCTTTCGCCAAATGAACAATAAGGGATAGTGCATTAAAGAAAACTTTAATGAAACTTTCAGACATAATAATAATCTGCAAGAATCGAAAGCAATAACTTTTATCGTTTTTTATGCACATATTTTTTCCTAAGAATATTTTTAATAGTGTTTTAATCACATTGGTATCAAATTGTAATAATTTTTATTGAAAGTAAATAATGTGCATGAAAGTTAAGATACATACAATAAGCAAATTATAATGATAAAGCGCTGCGAACAGCAACCTTATATACAATTTCTATTTTGAAAGTATTAAAAACAAAAGTATTTTAAAATTTTTACATGTAGATTTCTTTTTTACATCAAGAATAAATTAGTTGGTAATAAATATAGACGTGCGCAGGTCTTCTTAATTAAAAGCATCACCACACACACGCGAGCACACATTGTATTCGGGTCTAGGGAGTTTAGCTTATCTCCAGAAGGTAGAATCTCCCCGCTCTGTTCTATGGAATATTTTAAGACTGTAAACAAAAATGAAGCATAGCGATAATGACTAATAAAATTAGCAAATTTCAAACATGTAAGTTTTGTAGCATGTGATTTTTTTTAAAGGGGCTTTTACAAGACAACTGCAGCAATCCTGTTCTCCAAAAACTCTCTGCATTTTAGCGTGAAGCCCTAGAGTTGCCATAGAGCACGTGAGATGTGGAAGGTTTTTAAAATGACCCACGTCTGGAATCCAGCACGTGGTAGTTTGAGTAAAAAGCAAAAGCATTAACTACTGAGTCATATGTGACGCAACATATCTTCCCTGGTAACATAGGCGAGCACGCAAATGAGGACAAAGGATATCATGAAATTTAAGAAATGCAAAAATTAAATTATTTTTAACATTAAATTTTCAACATATTTAACACATATCTTGAAATTCAGAAAATCATTAGTCATCATCTTTCTTTTTTTTTTCTTCTTTTTGGCCGAATAATAAATATCTTAAGTGTAAAGGAAAAAGGGTTTTTGTTGTTTTTTTACCTATCAAATTTTCATAAAATTAATAGCGTTAAAGAAACTCAGTATTTAGGCCTGTCATTTAGACGAGTCATGGGGGTTAATTAACTCCCCCTCCCCCAGCTTTTGAATATCAAGGTTTAACATATATGTGAGAGTGATGCCTGTTGTTTTCTAATAAAAATTTGCATAGGGTGTGCGCTCTTTCCCCCTCTGCCGGAAAAAAATCGACGTAACGGGCCTGTTAGTATTTTATCAGAAAATTAAAGAAATCTCCCATTTATTCATACTCCATTAATTCCTATGACTTCTCCTTAGGAACCAAATATTCGTTAAACAGCAGATGTAACGCGAAACACTGCAAACCAAATGCCAAAATGAGGTGAAGTCATTAAAACAAACTAGATGGCAAACTCTAAGCATCAGTATTTCTCAAGTTAACTTATTCCAAAGACAATTTCACAATTTTAAATAAAGCAGAAGCAGAACACAAGAAAACTTGAAGCAAAATAATACAGGGAAAAGTTGAGGAAAACGGGACAGAGGGAGGAATAGAATTTACATGCCAAAATAATGTAAAAGACCATTTCTTAACTTCTTCAGCTGAAGTAACAACTTTGGTTCTCATCTACTGCATATAAAGCACAAGATGAATATAGTTGTTGACTTTTTATATTGCATTACCCGGCCATCACATTTCTCCCGATCCTTTTCAAGTGGAAAAATATGAAATCGCTGAACTGTGATCGCTTTACGTTTGTAAAATGAGCATATTTTACAGAAACATAAAAGTAAAAAATAATCCAATGTTATGACATAAACTAGTTACAAGCTCAAACATAATAAAGTACGTATGTTATTCTTCAACCCTTTGACATCAAAATGATTATCCAATTAATACTCATTTGCATATACAAATAATCATCCATTTAAAATTCTTTGTAACAGTCTACAAATGCAGCATAGTTTATTTTGTTTTGACTTAATGTAAACTTAATCAATCACTCATTTTCCCCTTTTTTTGTCATCAATACAGATTATAAAATTGTCTCGCCTGAAGTTTTCTGTTAATTGAGAAAATATAAATGCAGTATAAAGCATGGTTAAGAGTTTTTTCTTTATTTTTTTCTAATTGGATTACTTAATTGCAATGTTGCACTTCTAGTTAATGGAAATGCTAATTGAAGGGCTTGGAAGATGAAGGGGTTATGTGACAAAACAGAAATTGCGAGTAATTAAAATTTAAAGTTTTATTGCTGCAGCTTTTTGTTTTATGGTTTTGTCGTTAGTGTGTGTATGAAATTGGTCTAATGACATCTACTTTTTGACGTACCAAGTTTTATTTGCTTATTTGTATAAATTGCTTACCATTGTCCAGAGTGTTTATTTTTTAAAGTGTAACATAGCTCCTTCATTCTCCAAGCCCTTCAATTCTCATGGTATTAAAAGTTAGAAAATGCACTTTGGCAGCTGTGAAATGTTCGTTAATTGTCAACTATATTATATATATATATATATATATATATATATATATATATATATATATGTGTGTGTGTGTGTGCGTGTGTGTGTGTGTGCGTGTGTGAATACACTGGTTTAACCAGTCATAGTCATCCCAGTTGAATTCTAATATTGTCAGGAAATATACAAAAAAGTTATTCAACAATATTAAATCCCGCATTTTTTCACAACATTAAACTGAAAGTATTTTGGCTTATCAATTCGTGCAACGTTGAAATTAAAAAAAATATCAATGCTAAATTGCTTTTCAAAAGGTTCGTCTGTATAACAACAGCAAATAAAATAAACTATTCCACTGTTGCATTTTTTACTCATAGTTTTTCAAATTAGCTTATGTCTTATCAGTTCTAAAAGATACTTTTGAGTAAGAATGTTCGAAAAATTAATCCAGGCCATAGTTATGTGCCCATCGCTAAATTGCTTACTTTAAATTGACTAGTTATGGGCAAATTAATTTGAAAGTATTTTAAATATCCTAATTAACAATTATAATATAAGTATATGATAGGGAAAAAGCTAAAGAATGTGCACGTAGTAATAAAACTGATCTGAATTGAAGAAAAAGCAATCTCAGTTCTTTAAGAAAAAAGAAAACTTTCAAAAATTGAAATGCAAAGAAAATTCCCTATTAGTGATTCAGAAGCATTAACATTATATGAGACTAGCCCTCTTATAGCACTGGTAGATAATTATTGTTTTTCCTTTTTTGGTAGAAATTACGTAGTTAGAGCGCAATGCGGAATTAGATTTCGTGTACAACGCAGTAATAACATGAAAATCACCATTTTGGATTTAAAATTGTCTTGCCCTAAAATACATATCCAACCATGTTTTTATAAAATGCTCTAAACGAGACAAGGAACATTAATACGGAATTTTGAATCCAAATCAAATTTTGTTAAATTGTTAACCTCTAATTTCTAATACGGTTCGCTAATTCCTATATTAAAATTAAGTAAAATTTGCACTTTTGCATCCGAGGTGAAATCCTCAATTTCAAACTTTGTTACTTTTTGTTTCAATATTTCCTAACCTCGGAAAATCTTTCATCGTGAAACATATCAAAAACGGTTTAAAATTAATTTAAGTTACCTCAATAATCTGTGATTTTGTAACAATTATTTAAGATTTTGTTGTGTCTGGTTTACCACTGCATTTCAATCTCCGTAAATGTTTTAACTCCACACTTGCCAATATTGTGTTAAATTTCTGTACGACACCGGTTTTCCTCAAAATTACTCTCAAATTTTGAAACTAAATGGTTAATTTTTATTAAAATTGCTGAAAATTTCACTAAATATAAAATTGGGTATTGGTTGAACGACATTAAAAATTATATTTCGTAAATCTGACGAAATTCAAAATTGAATAATGTTCATTTTCAGCTTCATTTTCAGCTACCCATAGAAGTGGATTATTTACAACCAACGCTTATGAAAATAAAGGGAGTCTGTTAATTTTGCTCTACACCCAGTATAATGAAATCCTTGTCAGTTCGTTTACAATATGTAGTAAGAAGGCCATTATTTTGATATATGTTTCAACAATATGAAAACGAATCGTTATTTTAAGCAATGAAGTAAAATTACACATTTTAAAAATTAACTTTTCTAACATACATTTTTTTAGATGAATAGAAGCATTTTGTCTGAAATAATTTGTAAATCTATATCTTTGTCGAGAAGAAAAAAAGAAAACTAAAAGAGAAATTTACAAAATAAAAAGAAAGAAACATCAAAAACAATCTTTCCTGAAAACTTGAATTACATTTTGATAAGTTAGTGCATTAAATCGTTTGTTTCATAAATGACTGCACCAAGCTTTCGTAAAAATAAAATATAAACTTTGTCAAAAATCTGCAGAATAATTAAAAACTCGTTTTGTTTTTAAACATTAACAGAAAACTCTTTTCATACATTTTTTTTTCTCTTGTTCATCAAAAACGTTGCAATTTTTAAAAATGAACAGCTCTTCTTCCTTGCTTTAATTATCAAGTTTTTTCCCCCGAAAAACTTAATTAAAAATGGTGATGCATTTGAACTAGCAAACAATATTGTTAGTCAAAAGCAGATGTTTTACCTGAGTGCAAAATGATTTTCCTTTTTTAAAGTGGATGACTCTATCGACAATTAATATCGACTAAAAGTTTCTTATTTCATGTATTAGAAGAAACTACGAAGGGGTGAATAATATGTGGTAGCAGAATAAAAGAATAATAAAATACTGAAAAGGATAAAAACGAAAGAAACACTATACAAAAGTAGAAAATGGAAAAGAAATAAAAAGAACGCATTGAAGTGAGACGTTTTCTGCGATTCAAATCGAAACCGTCTTTGTTCAGTAGCACAATTTTTATTTAAAAGAAAGAAAACGTTCAATAGAAATAAATTTATTTTTCTCAAATCCAACTTTTGTGTGCATGCCTTTAAAAACAAATAGCTAATCTTCAATCTTTAACCAGAACTATTTGAAAGCTCCTTCGATTGAATGTATAATATATATATATATATATATATATATATATATATATAGAATGCTAATTAAAAAACTATTGCATTGCTTGCTCCACAAATAAAAATTCTGAAATAGAAACAAATTTAAAAAATGAATCTTTTATTTAATATATTAATCTGACTAAGCATTTAGCATTGTTAATAAGCTTACATGGAGTGCAGTTAGGATAACTTTTAAAATTACTGAACTATAATTTTTCATGAAACGTATTGAGGAATGAAGTGATCGTTAGATCGATAAAAAGAAAGAAAGATAGTTAGACAGACAGACAAGCAAACAACAGACAGGTGGACGTATAGAGATATGGATAGACAGGCAGACAAACGGATGGATAGACAGACAAAACGATCGATATATAAATAGATTTTAGGGGTGACTTGGTGCTGGAATGCGAATTCCCTATTGTTGTTCCAGTACATAAAGTCACTCTTCGTGTTTAGTCGGTCACAACTATAGTTTCAACTACTTTTCACAAGCAGTCTGGGGTAGGAAAGTGTATGAATACACCCGTGGTGTGTGTGTCTGTATGTGCACTTCATGTAACTATGCAATTTTATTTTCTCTTAATATACGAGTTCCTTTTTAAGGCCATTTATCGCATTCAATTTTTGTTTTAATTCCTTTCATATTCAAGACGACAAATACCGGTCAGTTATGATGTACATACGTTATTTCATATTTAAAGCTTATTCATCTATTGAACCACAAACAACAAAACATGAACATTTTTTACACACAAGTTTAACTTCTTTAGTTTAACTTAAAGAAAACCTCTTTGTTTTTATAATTTTAATACTTACATTTAGAAATAGTAATCTCATTCTTTTTTCACTCTTCATCATCTTAATCGATCGCGTTTCCTTGTAATTGGCTCCAAGCCTGATGCAAATGTAAATTCTTTCTTCAAATATTTTCTTTTAGATAATCTACAATGGGTATATCTGTAAATCCAATTTTCGAAGCAAGTAGGATTTTTTTTTCATTTGAGCTGCTTCCGTTAATCTTCACCGAACCTTTTCCATTTAGAATATTCAAAAAATGATTTACCCAAGGCTGTTATGTTATCAGTTCTATTCAGCAATATGTTAGGTAAACAAAAAGCTTAAATCATACCTTTAAATTGGTTTTGAATTTGCTTCATGACTTTCTGACTATTTAATACACCAAAAAAGAAGTCTCCACAGCATCGAGTTTAATGAAGAAGTCGACATTGTTTATTAATCCTGACAGGGCGGCAGATCTTACGTAGGCAAATAGCCCAAAAATATTTCCTTGACTGTCAAATTTATTGCACTTACCTACATTCTATATTGAAAAATTGCACATTGTAATCATTTTAAGGATACTTTTAGCGCTTGTAGATTTTACTGATTGGTTATCTATACTTTTTACATATTCTAAGACAGTTACAGACAGTGACATTAGCATCTTTCATTTTTAGACAGAATAAATCCAAACTTTGATGATAAATGGATTAAAAAAAAATAGTTCTTGCTTCAGTTTACGTTGAGGCGATATTCATTTTTAGCTTTTTCACTAATCTGAGAGAAATGGTTTTAAGTTAATTTCACTTTTCACAGTCGCTAGATTAGTTGTTAAATTTTTAGACAAAAAACATATCTCTATATCATATGTATTAAAATATAACACAACAACACAATTTTTACAGTTAAATTTCGCTCACTTTTCGTTATCATATATACAAGGTCTCGAATATAATGTAGTAAGTAGAAATAATTATTTTCTTTTAGATTATTTAATTTTAACGTAGTAGGTGATCACATCAGCTCCGTAAATACGCAACATATAACTTAAAAGTTATTTTTAAATTTGGTTGAAACGGCATTTCAAATTTCTTTTAAACTTTTCAAACACTTTCTATTTTTATCGCTGCTCGTGTGTTGAACCGAAATATTCTACCGGTCCCCCCCCCCCTCCAAAACCAGATAATTAGATAACACCATTTTAAATAATTATATTCAAGCATTGTAATCTTTTCTCAAACGTAATACTTCTGAAAAGTAGAATATTAAAAACACTTTTTCTGTAAGCAATTTCTAGAACGTTCAAGCAAATTAATTAAATTAATGGTTAAACTGTTTTATTTTCAAGTTAATTTTTTCAAACAATTTGAAGGACAAGATAAATTAATTAATGCCTAGCGTCCCGTTTTAGGGACGGTCCAAAAAAAGATCTGAATTTCCCCTAAATAAACATTTCAACCAAATAATAGTGTTCAATTAGTTCCTTGGTATTGTTTCAATTCGTTATCAACAGATTGCTGCACATAACCATTGTAAAGTGTGTTCTGTAGCAGTTTTAATATGATCTTTATCAAGAATTACATCGTTCACAATCTCAGGAAAAAAAAGCTAAGTTTTCAAAGTTATTCCCAGCTTCCCAGTTTATGTTAATTGCTGATTTTATTTCTTCTTATAAAATGTCTTTTTGAATATTATATCGCAGGCAGAAAAAAAAATCAGTCAAAAAAGTATGTACCCTCTGGGGTCTATTGTAACATTTAACGGACGATTTTTCTTTTCTTAATAAAAAAATTATTTTTTACATGATATTTTTTTTTTATTTTTCCTGTCCATTAAACACTGTTTGTAACCAGTATACAAAATATCTTTGGAAAAAAAATGTCAGGCATTAATGGGTTAAGCTACTTATAAAGGAGGTTAATCAAGAAAAAAAATCTGGATTTAATGCTGAAACCAACGTGTTAGTACAGTTTAATAATATAACGCAACAATATCAGTCTCATGCGTAAAATGATGATCCATTGATTTATGCCTTTTAAACAACATTTGTATCCGATTGTCTTTCGAAGACAACAGAAAGCGTCCACACCTGACGACTTTTAGCTTTTGAAACTGACAACTTCGCTAAACTTTTATGGTATGTTATAGAGATAAATCCTCAGTCCCAAAGGTTTCAGTGAAGTTCATACTACTGCAATTTGAGAACAAAATAGTTGATACAAATGCTATTCTCTCTCAGCATCAAAATGTTAATCATTTGTAACATAAAACGTTTATTTTGGAATAATTAAAGTGCGAAGCATCCAAAGTAACATTGATGATATTTAATATAAATATTGTAAAACATTTTTTTAATGAATGAAAATGAACTGCTTTTTCTTTTCTTTTTTATTTATAACCTTTTTTATGAATTAATGTTCATACAATTTAAAACGAAAGTTCAAATTGTTTTTTTCCTTAAACCTTTAGTTCATGCATCAATAGATTTTGCTGTTATCACTAACCTTATTGCTTTTTTTCTTCTTCTTACAGTGATGATTCCTAAAAAAGGAAACAAACAAATCTTTTAAATGTTTTTCAAAATTTACTCAAAACAATTTATTTCTAACGCTATCGGATATTTTAGATTACGTTTTAAATTGGTTTTGTTGAAGGATTTGAACTGCTCAAAAACCGCTATATTCAAATCAACTTCCTGTCTTACATTTTAATTTGAAATGCGTGATGTTTCGGCACAGTTAAAGCTGCCTATGTGATCGGGAGCTATAACAAATTAACTTTTTGCATAGAATCTTACTTATTTTTCTTATTTATGCAATATCAATGACAGATGGTTCACATAACAAAAATCGTTACACTAATTTTATAATCGTAGTATAGTGCATCTCAGGATTGTTAGTGTTTTCGTGGAGCATCGCTGTTGATTGTTTGCACTTAAAACTGTCGAATTGTTTGCACTAAAAACAAAAAAACTGAACTCCGCTTTGAAAAGGCATCTGAAGCAGAAGCGTTTTCTCCTCAGAAGTTACGATTTGAAGGCCACTGTAGACCTTATGAAAAATAATTTTTCTAAATTTTTACAATAGAAATTCGTGAGAAATTATCAGTTTCAAAGTTTGAAATAGACTAGGGTTAACGTTTGAGCTTGTTTCTTTTTTGAAAAATATATCCAGTATAAATACTGGATCACTCCGGACTCAAAGGACTAAGAGAGACAACGTATTTATACGAAAATAAGCCTCCGTTGCCTCAAAATGTCGCATAGCATGTTTATTAACTGAAATTTCACTCACTAACTTATTTTCCAAACAACCAGGCATTGTTATTGAAAAAAATTTTCGTTGTTCTTGCGAACATATTGAACAGATAGAAAGTTATTTCTGAAACTATTACCAATTCAAGGTGTACATCCACATTAAATTTCTCACAAGTATTTCCTCTAAACGCAAATTTAAAGAAGTATTTTAGAAAAACTTTAGTGAGACAGTTTAAATGCGTTTAGTTCTCTCCAACCAGCTGTTTGCCTTTGAATACGTATTTACGCAAGAATAACACAGTTAACAAAGGGTTTAAAGTAAACTGAATGGGGTAAAACTGAAAGCTAGAGGGGGGGGGGAAGAGTTTCAAATCAGACTTTGCACCGTTGACTATTACTCGACAAATGTTTAATTTCCAGTTCACCAATTTATCTTCGCTGAGCAATTTGTAGAGACGTTCTGTTTAAAAATAACGATTGCTCTTTCAAGAAAATGCTACTTAACCGCATATTTTTTTAAAGTTCATATCTTCTCGCCAAATATCTTCTCATCAAACTTCAAAACCTGAATTACATTCGTAGATTATCAACATTGTCTTAAAAAAACAGGTAAATAAAATTCTTTACACACTGCATCAAAATTTCATTCGAGTTCTCATTTTGGAAGCATTAAAATCAAACGTATTTTCAGTTTCGTTTAAACTTTTGGATATCGGTATTTATTTTATTTTAGTTTAAATAAAAATGTTATGGTTTAATCATAACTTTGCTTAAAATGATAAAATGTTATTTAAGCTTTTAAAAAGGCAATTAACTAGACATCAAAAAGAAATGTAAACATTTTTAATAAATATTCAATTTAAAAATGTTTTACTAGTTCATCGATCAAATTTAAAGTGAAGATAGTGCGGAAACAGCTCATGGAATTCAACGCAATGAAAGTCAAACTGTAGGTCAAATTCAATAAGTTTTACTACGGTCATTAATTTGATTAATCAAAAGCATAACAAGTGGTGAAATTGTTGATGAAAAATTAAGTCTACTGTCTGCCCACAAAATCCGCGCTTAGCACTCGCAAACAGTTCCACTCAAAAAAAGGGCAGATGGGTTGTGGGTGGTAACTGTCCGAAGTTTGCAATTTAAAACTTGGATTTTCTATGTCCTTATTACCTATGTATGTATTTGAAATTAGCATCGTCCCACATTGTTTGATACGACTCAAAATGCTTTTTATTATACTCTTCCTCTTATTGTTATCTTACCTAAAACCCCTATTTTGATAAGATCAGAGAACACCTGACGCATGCGTAAATGCGCGGAAGGTTTTACCTAAGAAAATCAGACAGTACTCTTACTACCACTCGAAATACCAGAGAGTCAAAAAAATCGCCATGTTTTAAATATTTTTATGCCATCATTACTAACGTCATTCTTGCCTATCAAACATCATCGTTATGGGCTTTAGTGGTGGTATTAAAATTTCTAGTGAAAGGATTTATCATCTCGAATATTTGTTGTTGAATGTCGTACTGGTTTTCCTTCGCTGGAGTGAACTAGAACCACACCCTTCAACCTCACTTTGAGAGTCGTTCAGTCTTCACTGATCTTTACAAAAATGAGTAATCTATAATAGTTGAGTTTCTGGAATGAAACATCTATTCAATTTGCTTGTTACGCATGGTTCAATCAGTCAAACTTGCTATGAAATACTGTCCAATTTCAATCAATAATAACTGCTAGACTAAAGTGTTGCTCTGTAAGTTGACCTCCGACAATGTTCACCTCTTTTTTCCGGGTAATAAGAAAGGGTAATTGCTGCTGATTTGGGGAGTAGGAATACTTTTTCAAAACGACCTCAAAAGTAACCCATTTCTATTCAGTGTCAATTACCCAAAAAAAGAGGCAAATATTGTCTCAACTTACCAGTGCCACTATAGTCTTCCGAGAATAACGGTTGAGGGTCAAAATGAGTAAAGCACGTTTGTATGTTGACCGTATTTGTCACGTGAGTGCGTGCTTTTTTTTTTTTTTTTTGCCTGGTACATTATCAGACCACTGCTGGCGCATGCGCGCTATCATAGAAATGTTGCGTTGTGTACCAGTTATAAATTAGTGTAGTTTGAAAGCACGCATAGCTAGAAGCTTTTTTTAGTGTCATTATGAAGCAATTAAAAAACGCTACAAAGAGAAAGTGAAACAACAAAAATAGATTCCTCAGAATACATGTAAAAATATTTATTGAATTTTTAAAATTGCAAAATTAAGGATTTCGTCACGTAGGAGCCGCAATCATGATCTGAATGAAAGAAAACGCAAATCAAAAGAGAAGTTTACAGCAAAAGAAATTCAAATACCTAAAAAGTTTATTACAAAATACTTGTTTGGATTTCCTCCCGACGTTTTTACGAAAAATCCATGGCATGGTTCTTAAATGATCATCTTGCTTTCTTTTTTTTTTTTAAATATGTTTTATTGTTTCAGTTTAAGTTTGGACAGTGGACAGCATGAGCAAAATTTCAAGATTATAAATTGTGATCCTACGTTTTATTGCTATTGTTTGTCTTGAGAGGAACGGTTATCAACAACCAGTTTATGAATACCTTAAACATTGAAAAAAAATGATGCCTTTGGCGATTTAATGCTTAGAAATTGCCCAATGAATTGTCAACCTGCACTCGACTTTTATTAAATAATAAGCATTTAAAAGTATCCACATTTTATCGTACCCACGGAAGCACAAAGAACTTGGGAAGTATCAGTAAACACGAAGTGATATTGTTTAAAGTATTTACCAAAATTGTGAAGGGCAGTTTAAAAGTGGTTTTGAAGTGTACAACTTAACGAGTTTGCTTAAAAGTATTATTTTTTTCAACTCGTAGAAATTTATCATACTATTATTTGTCTCAATAGAAATATCTCATTATTCTGATAGTTGAAACAATTCGCTTTTTTTTTTTTTTTTTTTTTGAAAATGCTTCCTAGTATTTTAATATAAATAGAAATATAGTCAACGGTAAAGAAAAATTTAACGTTAATAAAGAAATTTTTATTTTACTGCAATTTAAATTCATGTATTTCACGTATTCTTCCTTTTTGCGTATGAATATAAGAGCAAAACTTACTAAACGTGATGCTTAACACATTGAGAAAGTAAATCGGATATCGTTTTCAAAACAATTACAAGATTCGCTTTTAAACTTAAAGTTATGTTCAGTTTAAAAATAATTGTTTTAGCCGGTGGAAAAATAGTTAAATTATAAGAAAGTAAATTCTCACGGTGAGCACTATTAAAAACTAAAATATTTTGTACACGGAAATATGTTAATTTAGTTATGAACGCTATTTTAGTGTATACTCCAATTTATGAAACTGTAATAAATTCACCCGGTCTACAAATATCAAATGTACGTTAAAATGTATAATAACAACGAAATTCACGTAGGTTATTTTAATCAGTGTTGTTTCAGTAATGCTTTATTAAGAAAATATTCATAAACATAGGGTTTATGAAGAATAATACTCTCAGTCACACATCGTTATAAATCAAACTCAAGTGGTTTGGCGATACAATGAACCCTTTTTTCACGGAGAGAAATGGTTTCATAGAATTTCCTTGCAATCCGAAAACAGATGTGAATATATTGCATTGTAAATTTGGACAAAAAAAATAGTTTGCACCAATAAGCTCGCATGTTTTGCATTGAAAATGGGATTCATTATAACCCTGAAACACCTGTCTACATTTTTTTCCTCATTTTTCCTTTTTTTAGGCTAATTCTTTTTTTCTTTCTGTTCACGTTAATGATTAGATTTTTACGTTTTAACACAAAGGTACTTATTTATTGCTAATTCACTTAAACAATTTCACAAAACAAACAATGCAATTACGTTAAGCAACAAAAACATTGCACACATTCCATTAAATTCCGTTGTCTGCATTCAATGTAGCAATTTTACGTTCGATGTAATCTAACCTAAGAAAATGGAACGCATTTGTTCCCTTGATTTAAAGTCAAAATGCAAGAGTACCAAAACATGAAACGATTTTTACCTTTGAAAATCCTGATTTCTTATTCCGTTCATTTATGAGAAATTCTTTGTGGTATATGTCTCTTGTAAGACAAAAAAGAAAATAAAGAATCCTAGACAATAGAGTCTTAAAGATCTCAATCCCAAGCGACTGCGGGTCGTTTTTGTTAGAGTAACGCATGTGCATTAATGTTTTTTCTGCCATTGATCCAAATTCAGTTTGTTTTTTTTTTTTTACTTTTGAGCCTTTTTAGCTTTCTCTTGTGTTTCATTATTTTTAAGAACTAAGGAATGATATAAAAAATGATTTAGGGTATTAAATATAATTTAATTCCTAATAACTATCTTGTAACGTTAAACTTCTTGTTAAAACAGGGGCGGTCAACCCACGGCACGCGTGCCACAATGTGGCACAGTAGAGTAGTAACAGTGGCAAGCGAAGACTTTTTGAAAAAAATCCAAAATTGAGGGGAACATGTCCATCTCAAAAATATTGATAAGAACTAAAACCCTTGAACTGATAAATATAATGATATTATGACGATTAAGTGTCAAGAGGCTGGCTTACAAATTGTCTTAACTACAATATTGCAATGTACTTAGCGTTAGCTTCGGACATCCAACGAAAGCTTTAACGCTACAGACAATGCTTTGAAGGGATATTTGTGCTTGACACGAACAAAACTTTCAACGCTGCAGAATGGATTCTTGATCTGCAATAGTTTCAGCTACGGGTGATGAATTTTTTTTTAAAAAGTTAACTCTGCAAGTAAAATTAAGAAACCAGATTGGACGAAATTCGGTATGGTTGCACAAATGAAGATCCTTAAATTGTTTTTGTTACATTACTTAAAAATAACTTGGGGGGGGGGGGTTACTTCAAAAGTATCATCGAATTATTTATCACAAATTCTTTGCCAAAGAATAAGACTTTCTCTCTGCTGGTGACCCTGTAGAGTTCACTGTATTAACAAACTACGAATTAGAGCTCTGAATGTTTTGTAAACTTTTCCCAGGAGAAAGAGGTGAGCACGGCAAATTATTCCTTCATTGAAACGTGCAATAGCTGTCCAAAGGAAAAATAGGGATAAGATTTTAGAACTTTAGGGAGTGTGTTTTGTAAAATTTCTGGAAGGAAACCCATCAGGACTTGCTACTTAGGAATGAAGAATATCAAAGAGGAATTTAGCTATGTCATCTCTTATTATCCGGCTTTAAATAATTTAAATTTAAGATAGTACAAAAAAAGTTTCCTAAACCAGTATAGGTCATCTACATTCTTTTATGATAAAACTTTAGTTTCTTTCTCTCTACTTTGGAGAATAAAAAGAATAAAACATCAAATTTAATACTGAAAGTATGAACCCATATTTAATAATTTTCAAATGATATATGAAGAAAATTTTACACCTATTTTAAGTATACATTCAGTGTTAGGTTTGATGATTTTCAGGATCATAAAAAATGCTAATCTTTTCAAATGCCTGGTCTATTTCTCTGCAAGACCCCTACTTGTTACCCTTCTGAAATCCAAATCAAAATTACTGACCTTTGCATTGGTAATCAAATATAAGAACTTTCTTCAACAGAAAGTCATCCACGTTATATAGAAATTTAGAAATATGTACCAACAAAATATTTTTCACATTTACACACTCTAGTCCTCTGATGCTGTTGTAGATTTGGTTCAAAATACGCTTCTAAACAAATATTTTTTGTTATGAATGCAGAAAAATTTAAATACCGTTGAATATTAATTGATAGCAGTTAAAACACTTAAACTTCTTAGGATTTTCAAGAACTAATCCTGAAATTAAAGATTTGGTAAAAATGATACAGACTCATAAACCACATTGAGTACAGACTGTTTAATTTTAAGAATAGAATGTTTGATGTTTTTTGTTTCTTTTTTAAGCATAAAGCCAACTGACAGAACTTATAAAAGTGTTTATTAACAATAACCTTCAAGTGCTGACTTGTTTTATCTTTATTATCATTAAGATTTCAATTGTTCAGATTTAAGAGAAAAAATGTTTCATTTGAGTGAGAATTACATAGTCAGCCAACCTAAAATCTATTTTTAACCTTTAAAAATTTTCAGGTTGTTTAAAAAATACAATGTGGCACGCTTAGCTTCTTCACTCCAGATAATGGCACTCTCCCTAATAAGATTGGCCACCTCTGTGTTAAACAGTCTATTCATAGACAAAAGAAAAATCCTCTCACTCAACGTTGAAATGTTTTCAAAAATGTTATAAAATGGTTGTCACAACTTTGACACCCGTTTTAAAACGTGATTGAAACGAAGTGTGTTTGTTGGAGTACTTGGATATATAAATCCCGCTTTAATTTGTGGCACCATGATGGCCGCATTCGCGCCTGACGCTATGCCGGTGAACGCCAGCTTCCAGAGCGCGTTATCGAACGTCAAAGTGAACGAACTCCAGGAGTTATGGTCTTGGGTGCCATATCATATCACGGACGATCTCAATTGCTACGAATTGTGGGTAACCTGAACAGCAACCGGTACATCAGTAAAATTCTACAGCCCCAAACTATCCCCTTCCTTCAAGGCTTGCCTGGCGCTGTATTTCAGCAGGATAATGTCCGCCTTCATGTCGCTAGGACTGTTCAATCCTTCCTTGCATCACAGCAGATGCAGCTTCTTCCCTGGACAGCGTATTCCCCGGATATGTCGCCGATTGAACATGTCTGGGATTTCGTTAGTCAGCGTCTCGTTCGTGATCCTCGTCCTGCTGCTTCTACAGACGAACTTTGGGTACGCATACAAACAGTATAGAATGCTCTTGATCAGGCAGACATTAAACATTTATTTGACTCCATGCCACGTCGCGTAGCAGCACTTATTGCAGCGCGTGGTGGCTACACAAAATACAAATGTCGATATTTTTTATTGTTTGTTGGCTCTTTCTAAGTTTAATCATTTATTTGTAAAACTATTATGACGATTCCTTCATGGTGTTGCAATTTTCACAAACAAGAGTTTATATTCCTTAAAACTGACTGCACTAAACACTGTAAATGTAAACTGGAATTTAAACTAAACTAAGGATTAAATTGTGCATTTTGAATTAAAATGTGCATATAAGTGCTTTGAAGTTGGAATAACGTGATATTTATACCATTTAGTTGTATGTAAGTAGGAAATGAAAGATGTTAGGGGTTTCATGTTTTGCATGGAAAGCAGGACAAGGTTATTGCACTTACTCTGATTACACTTGCAATCCCAACATGAACAAATTTTTACATCGAAAATCTAAAAAATATGTTTATTGTACTGAATTTGTGCCATACTTCAAGCACCTAAGAAAGCATTTTTCCTCCCTCCAAGAATGCTTAACTGACATTTTGAGGTTTTAACGTGAAATTTATTCACAGTTGGCATGTCCTAATACAAAAATATGACTTTTGTAATGCAACTAAAATGAGGGAACATTTTAATTTTGCTCAAAATTTTGAGGTCATTACTTCTCACATAAGGAATTTTATTCGAAAAATATTTCATATTTATAATGTTTCCTGGGATTGAATACTCTTAGTAGGTATTACATTTTACTCCGAAAAAAAAGTGCAAAACAAGGTACCCTACTGAGTGTTGTTGGTGCACAACTTCTTAAGTTTCTAAACTAATTATGCACAGTGCGATTGTCCACCTACATCAATCTCATGAGGATATAAACTGGGTATTGTTACCATTTAACCACTGCTCTCTGAGGTAAAAGGAAACAATTTCATTCGCGAACAAAAAGTTATAAAGTCAGACCTTTCATACCTAGTTACTCACAGAGTAACTAGTAGTCTTTGGCACAATGTAGAAAACTTGATGTTTCTACTCATCCAAAAGAAAGGAGAGGATCTAAAGTTAAAACATTGAAATTATTTTCTTTATCCCAACCCCAGTGGCGTAGCCAAGGGGGGGGGATAAAGAGGTCATACTTCTTGTCCCCTTGAAGTAACAAAATTATATGTAGGAACACACATGCAAATTCTAAATTTCCGTTTTTCGTTTTTCGACCATTAATTTCGAAACATTTCCAATGACCCGCCCCCCCCCCCTCCCATCCTATGAAAAATTACTCGCCACACCACTGACTGACCCTAATAAATTTTGTCAGTGAACGGTACTATAATTGAATCGTTTATTTCGAAAAGGTAACATCTCTATTTTGATCTCCTCTGTCTCTTTAGAAAATTAAACAGCGCACGGTTATATTTTTGAATGTCATAATCAATGAAAAAATGCCTTTAGTTAAGTACACAATTACTGCAATAATTTACCAAATTACCATTGATTATGACATTCAAAAATATAACCGTGCGCTGTTTAATTTTCTAAAGAGACAGAGGAGATCAAAATAGAGGTGTTACCTTTTCGAAATAAACGATTCAATTATGTGAATAATAGTTTATTTTTCTTTCACATTGGGCCTAAAATGCTCTTTAAATTTGGAATTTAACTATATTGCTTTCAAAGAAATAAATCGTTGGTTTTACTGACACTCTCTTCTTAGTTTTCATAAGGCAGATAAGTTTCTATTTGAATGTCAACTGCTTAAAGTATAGTAAACGGCTATTATTTACTCAATATGAAAAATAGTTTATTCTTCCGAAAAACATACCGACAAGAATTTGAAACGCCTCCTCAAAAGCATTGTAAAGAAGTAGTCATCGCAGGAAAGAAAGGATATGTCGAAAGCAGGATTTTGTTGCTATTCATAGAACCTTTTTTAGAAAAAGCGTACCGTTCGCTATGACAGGTGGTAGTTTTGCTTAACTGCTGCAGGCGCCACATTGAATAACTCGTGAGGTAACTAAGATTTTGTATAAGAATATGAAACTAACTCCAGTAAAAGTTTTCTCAGCTTTTTTCCCCCTTGGGCTATATATACACAATGTGTTTTAGAAGAAAGTATTTTTTTCCCTTTCCCCCTTAGGCTATATATACACAAGGTGTTTTAGAAGCAAGTACTTTTTTTCCCCTGATAAATTTTGGTTTGAGTTTCATTCAATAATAAGCATATAACACGTATCCTGGTTTAATTTTGTAAAATATTTTTATCGACGCAAAATTTGTACTAAAATTTGCTCTGTCAATTCAAAGATAAGCGCAGGAAAAACTAAGATAAAGTAAGCGAAATGATCCAAGAGTGAAAAATCTAATTAAAGACATAGTACTATTAAAACAATCCCCAAATGGCTTTTTGAGTACGGGAACGTAAAGCAGAGTGAAATAATAACTTAAACTTACTAGTAACTATAGCTTACTTTTTTCAAAATTCAGAAACTGGAATTCTGATATATACTGCTCGACATTGAAAATGCAACACCAAGAAGGAGCGGTCAGAAATTGATGAAATTTGGTAAGAAGACAAAGACAGCATGGAACAATAAGTGATATTTATTTCAAAATAAATAAGCAAAATTTAGAACGAGGAAGGCGTCGGCTCAGTAAGAAATAGGACCACCGCGGACAGCGATGCACGAAAAAACACGTCTAGGCATGGAGTCAATAAGCCTGCGGATGGTGTCCTGAGGGATGTCACTCCATTCCCTTTCAACCATTTGCCACAGTTCGTCCTCTGAACGAGGCAGTGGCAGGTTCTGCAAACGGCGTCCAATCACGTCCCACACATGTTCAATTGGTGACAAGTCAGGATAGTATGGTGGCCAGGAAAGCATCTGTACACCTCGTAGAGCATGTTGGCTGATTCGAGCACTGTTAGGCCGGGCGTTATCCTTTGAAAATTTGCATTTGGCAGACCCTGAAAGTAGGGCATTGCCACCGGCCGCAGTACATTATCTACATATCGTTGGGCCGTCATAGTGCCCCGAATACGAACTAGAGGTGATACGGAATTGTATGCAATAGCGCCCCAAACCATTATGCCACGTTGTCGCGCTGTGGGGCGTTCCACAGTTACTGCCGGATTCGATCTTTCTCCACGTCGACGCCACACACGTATGCGATGACTATCGCTGGACAAACAGAAGCGGGATTCATCTGAGAACACTACGGTTTGCCATTCTGCCATCCACGTCGCTCTGGTCCGGCACCATTCCAAACGTTGGAGTCTGTGCTGTGAGGTCAATGGCAGTCTTCTTAGCGGGCGCCGTGATTGCAGGCCACGTGCAACCAGTCGACGGGAAATGGTTCTGGTTGACACAGGAACATCCAGGGTACCTTGCACGTGCTGCAGAATCGACGTACAAGTGACTTGCGGGTCCGCCACTGCTTGTCGGTGAATCCGTCGATCCAAGCGGTCTGACGTCACTCTGGCTGCACCTGCACCCCTCAATGTGGCTACATTTCCTCTTTCCAACCATCTCCGACACAGCCGATGCACAGTGCTTGCATCCATGTGGGTATCAGCTGCAATTTGACGTATGGACCAACCTCCCCTTCTCAGTCCGATCACCATACCCCTTGTAAAGTCGTCAATATGCTGGAAGTGTCTTCGTTGAGGACGGCGTGGCATTTCCTCCTATCACACGTATCCTTCGAGACAAAAACCAAATTTCTCCGATAATTAGTCTGGCAGAAAAACCAACATGAACATAGCCCACTTTTCAACTTCATTCTCTTATATCTTACTTCACGTGCGTCGGAGAGTTGCGCATTTCATATCATTTGCATAACTCAGTGACGTGCGTCTACGGTAAAATTTGCATGAATTTCTGACCACTCCTTCTTGGTGTTGCATTTTCAATGTCGAGCAGTGTATTTAATAAGTAGCCCTACACCGAAACTTTACTTTTTACCTTTGACAGCAAATTTGTACCTTAAAAGAAAGTGGGAGATTTACTTTTTTCTCATGGGGCTAAGTGAAGAATAAAATAATTTTCTTATGAAATATTTTCTCTTTGTTTATTGCAAATATTTTTGATCAAAAGAATGAGTAAAAAAAAGAGTGAATGAATAAATGAATAGATAACGGAATAATAAACAAGTAAATGATTAAATGTGTAACTTTAATAAGAAAAACAAATTAGTGAACGGATGAATAAATAAGTGAATTATTAAACGAAAGAATACAAATGAATAAATTAATAAATGATTACTTAAGTGATTTAATAAAGGATTGAATAAGTAAACGGCATAAACTATTTCAATTAGCCCCATCCAATTTACCCTGCGCACAATTAACTAATAGAACAAATATTTTAAAGGAAAAGTCAGATATGACAAACAATAAATACTACACTGAATTTTAGCAGGCTTCAATATTTAACATGCTAATAGTATACCAAGTTTAACGTTTCATAATAACAAAAATATTTTTTTGACTTACAGCAAAAAAATAACAATCTGAGTAGGAATTTTTAAAAGGTATCATATGCTTTAATCTTCAGAGGTTACTTTTTCATAACCCAGGTAGCACAAATAACCTTTAAACGTTTTATAAACGTTTTTAAGCGGTTGTTACAACGTTAATAACCATTTACAACCTTTAAAAAACGAAGTGTGCTACTTGGGAACTGAACATAGTTATATGCGTTACTTCATAGTTATTTATAACCAGATAGGTTGCACTAAAATGTCACTTTCTTCAGCTATTTTACTTAGCTCTACATACCCCTACATGGGCTCAATATTAAAAAAAAAAGTATTATCATAATAGATTAGAAATTTTAGCATTGATATCATTTACCACATAAAAGAAATTAATGCAAAACACGAAAACCTTATATGTAAGAAAGTTAATTTAACAGAATGACAAAGCATTTTGTGCATTTTTCCTTCTGCGCTCAATTCACGGGATCTCAGTCAAACGCCACTCAAGAATGTCTTCATTATTTTCAAGGAAACCATGAGTATAGAAAAAACTTCACATTTATCCTTTTTTTTATACTACTCTCCAAGGAAATCTTCGTATGAAAATGGATAAGGAGAGCAATCAAACTTTCTCAAGCAAAAATGATATTCTGTGAATTTAGAAGAGCAAAAGACGCGTTGTTCTTTTACGTCTATAAGTACATACACCGGTCAGTTTCTCAAAAATGGTCATCCGTCCCATAAGGAAATAATTAGCCAGGATTTTCAAACAAGATCAACCGACCTTTAGAGCTATGGTGCTGACACTAAAGTGTGAGGAACTATTTAACCAGAGAATGAGAGAAAATAACAATCTATAATGAGCCATATGCCACACTTGTAAGTTTAATCACTATGCAGTTGTTTGAAATATTCAGGAAGTTTAAATCATTTCCTGACGTCGTGGCTCATATGTAAGTGTCTTAAAATAAATAGGTCGCCATTTCGCTAAATTTACGAACAAAACTGTTTAATTTACAGTCTAATTTTCTCCTTCATGATAATTCACTACAGGGTCATTCCATTTTAAATCAACAAATTTTCAAAAAAGTTGTTGCATCACCATTTTTGATTTTGATGAAAATTTGCATGTGTATTCCTTTTACTTCCCAGAGCTCAAAATAGTGTTCATTTTATTTTTTAAAAATTTACCCTTTGATATATAGGCCATTTTTGTTGTTGGCAACAGCGAAAATCGGGCGTTTTGATGCTTTGTCTTATGAACTATAACTTTTTTTCTATCAAAGATTTTGAGCTCAAATATAGCTCATTGGAAAGCTAAGAAAAAGATCTTTTTATATATGCTATCAATAAATTTCAGATTTAAAAAAAATATTTATTTTTTCAAGGTCAAAGTTCACGACGAAAATGACATTTTTTACTACTTTCGAACATTAAAAAACCCATGAAGGGTTCAAAGTAACAAGCCGATTTTTTCATCATATATTCATAGTCATGGTTACTTACTGTATAAAAAAAATTGGCTTGTTACTCCACCCCCTTTATGAGATATGCCCCCCCAAAGTTGTAAATTTTTTAAAAAATCCAATTTTCAACGCTAAAAAAATGCATGTGGGGGGCAAGATAAAATTTTTTTATATGTGGTATTTTAAGTACTTTTTACCAGCTTTCTAATAAAACAAAAGTTGCTTTGTTATTCAAAGGCGTTTGGCAGATATAAGGGACTGAACTTTCAAAAAATTGCACAAAAACAACACGATTATTTTCATTTTTTTAAATCTTTTTTTTTATTTAAATGTAATTATATACCTTATTCTTTGCCTTAAATGCTAAAAAAAGACTAAGAAGAGCAATGAAGAAACATATTTAAAGTTTAATAAGATAATTTAATATTTTTAACACCTGGGAATATAGAATACCACTAAACTTGTCTGATTTTTAAACATCTGATTGCTACCTACAACAGGACTGAGCATTTCTCAACTTGTCCAGGTTTGTTCATACCATGTGGTCATCCTTGTTCTGGCTTGCTCTCACATGTGTATCTTAGTTGTCTTTCAAATTCTGAAAGAAGTAGGTTGTTGAGCTAGTGTTTCTGCTGTAAAATCTTGTGAAGCTGATGTGATTTCTTTTCATTTCAAGTTCATTCATATTCACAGAATGTTTTGTTAAAGGTAAAAGAAGAAATTCTTTAGAATCCTTAAATATAAATTTAAATTTGTCTTTCTACATGTAAACTGTGAATAAGTTATGGATAACCCTAAATGCTCCATAGGAGTTTTTGAGAATGATGATTGTAATATTTTAAGTTACAGTAGGCAGTCTACTGTAAATAGTATTTCTGAGTACAGTGATGATGATAAAACTTTACTGCACCTGAGTACTGGGTGTAAAACTATTGAAACTGTTTGTACCTACCATGCAAAAAAATTTCTTGCCAAGTTTTGCCACCTTTATGGAACTTCTTGCTGGTAGGTACAAACAGTTTCAATAGTTTTACACCTAGTTCTCAGGTGCAGTAAAGTTTTATCATCATCACTGTACTCAGAAATACTATTTACAGTAGACTGCCTACTGTAACTTAAAATATTACAATCATCATTCTCAAAAACTCCTATGGAGCATTTAGGGTTATCCATAACTTATTCACAGTTTACATGTAGAAAGACAAATTTAAATTTATATTTAAGGATTCTAAAGAATTTCTTCTTTTACCTTTAACAAAACATTCTGTGAATATGAATGAACTTGAAATGAAAAGAAATCACATCAGCTTCACAAGATTTTACAGCAGAAACACTAGCTCAACAACCTACTTCTTTCAGAATTTGAAAGACAACTAAGATACACATGTGAGAGCAAGCCAGAACAAGGATGACCACATGGTATGAACAAACCTGGACAAGTTGAGAAATGCTCAGTCCTGTTGTAGGTAGCAATCAGATGTTTAAAAATCAGACAAGTTCAGTGGTATCCTATATTCCCAGGTGTTAAAAATATTAAATTATCTTATTAAACTTTAAATATGTTTCTTCATTGCTCTTCTTAGTCTTTTTTTAGCATTTAAGGCAAAGAATAAGGTATATAATTCCATTTAAATAAAAAAAAAGATTTAAAAAATGAAAATAATCGTGTTGTTTTTGTGCAATTTTTTGAAAGTTCAGTCCCTTATATCTGCCAAACGCCTTTGAATAACAAAGCAACTTTTGTTTCATTAGAAAGCTGGTAAAAAATACTTAAAATACCACATATAAAAAATTTATTATCTTGCCCCCCACACGCATTTTTTTAGCGTTGAAGATTGGATTTTAAAAAAATTTACAACTTTGTGGGGGGGGGGGGGCATATTTCATAAAGGGGGTGGAGTAACAAGCCAATTTTTTTTATACAGTAAGTAACCATGACTATGAATATATGATGAAAAAATCGGCTTGTTACTTTGAACCCTTCATGGGTTTTTTAATGTTCGAAAGTAGTAAAAAATGTCATTTTCGTCGTGAACTTTGACCTTGAAAAAATAAATATTTTTTTAAAATCTGAAATTTATTGATAGCATATATAAAAAGATCTTTTTCTTAGCTTTCCAATGAGCTATATTTGAGCTCAAAATCTTTGATAGAAAAAAAGTTATAGTTCATAAGACAAAGCATCAAAACACCCGATTTTCGCTGTTGCCAACAACAAAAATGGCCTATATATCAAAGGGTAAATTTTTTAAAAATAAAATGAACACTATTTTGAGCTCTGGGAGGTAAAAGGAATACACATGCAAATTTTCTTTAAAATCAAAAATGGTGATGCGTACCCCATTTGTTGATTTTGAGTGCGCTGACGTCAATTTGCACCTGATTGCAAAACTGTCTGTTGTGTGTCTGTCTGAGTTGAGTTGTATGTTTGTGACAATCTTTTGGTGCAGCTCTATGAAAACACATAAAAATGCAATTTTATTTATCAAATTTCTATTTGAATCATAAAACATTGTTCTTCTATTTACTTGAAACATGTTTTAACCCTTTATGTCCCAAATTAATTTAGCAATGAATTTTTATTTATTTATTTACTTATTTATTTATTTATTTTTGGGTTTTTTTAGTTGAAAATGCATCAAACATAATATAAGAGGCGCGTTCAAAAAGTAATTGCCATTTGGTCACAGAAAAAAATTTACTCATAAGAAAAAAAAATAATGTCATATTTAGTTAGTTACAAACTTACTTTCATTCTCTACATAATCGTCGCTCACTTCTAAGCATTTTTCGTACCGCTACATCAGCTTCTTTAACCCCTCTGCGTAGAAACTTGCCGCCTTAGAGTTGAACCAGTTGACAAGCGTTTTTGAGTACCTCTTCAGTTTCAAAACGTTGTCTACCTAGCCGCTGTTTAAAATTTAAGAGGAAGTAGTCGCTAGGTGTAAGATCGGGACTGTACGGTAGGTGGTCAAAAAGTTCTCTACGAAAATCTTAAATTTTTTCCTTGGTTTTGGCAGCAGTGTGAGGATTCGTGTTATCGGGGAGGAAGATTATGCCTGATGACAATTCCCCACGTCGCACAGTGGAGTATTTGACTGAAAATCCTGGCCAAAACTATTTCGGAATTCTCGCTCTTCTGAAGGGAATACCCTTCTGTGCGTTTGTGCGCTGTATAGCGAAGCTATCCAGCTTACAGCTATGACACTTGGTACACAAGTTCTCTGAAAGGTCAGATGTCGTAACCTGAAGCTCGATTTTAAAAATTTAATTTAGAAAAAAAGTTATTTAATGTTTTATCCATGTTTTAGACTTTTACGAGTTTACGACCGTAAAAAGGTTTCTAGTAAACGTAGGAAGAAAAACAATACATCACCAGAAAGAGCAAAGCAATGTCTTTAAAAGTCTAAATTGTTTGAAGTTCTAACGTAATTTCCCGATTTTCCAAGAATTTTCAAAGAAAGGTCACTTTTTCGACGTTTTTTAATTTATCAATCAACGTAAATTAAAATTCATGCATCCGAGAATCTAATGGTGTTGTTGCTCTGAAACTTTTCAAGAATACAATATAAACATTTCACCTTCATTTAAAGCAAAAACGGTGAAGTTATCTTGCTCCATTGATTTTTAATGAATTTTTTTATAAAGAGGTGAAAGAAATATTTTCACCGATTTTCGTTCAGGAACGTTCCTTCCGGAACAGCTGGCTACTTGCCAAAATCTAGTTTAGAGCAAAAATGGAATAAGAAAGCGCATTTAATGCAATGTACTTCTTGTCATTTGAAAGAATGCACCGTAATTAATACTTGTTTATGAAATAAAAAATGCTGTTTACATAGCCCAGTGTTCTGTGCAAAACAAATTTGAACCTTTTTTTTTTCTTTTCTGAATTCTAGTACTTAATCGATCGGTTATAATCGTTAAAATACTAAGTTAACCATGCACAAGAAAAAAAAAAAAAACACTATGACTACTGTAACTAACACGGGTGGCATCCATAGTGGTAATTTGATGTGTCCCCCCCCCCTTCCCTTCCTCCAGAAAAAGGTAAAGTAACAACTTTTCATGTTGTATCAAAGTATGAACTTTTAAAATTTCTGGAAAATATAATTTTTCTTAATGTGGTACAACAAAAGTTTGAATGAAAAGGCAAGTATGCATTTTGAACGTATTTTAAGTAAAATATGCACAATATGCCTACGCACAATATGCCCCCGCAATAATGAGCACTATTTACCTCTGAAATTTGGTAGATTCCGTATAATTTAAAAAATATTGGTGGACATTTTCAACATTGAAGTATTCCATGGTTTAGGAGCTCAAAAATGACGCGTGTGATTCTTCAATGATAGTAGTTCGTAATGTTACGTTCCTCTGTTTCTCAGTGGTCTTCTCCTTCCTCCCCCTATCTCTGACCGGACGTAGATATCCGATTTCAAGAGTGCAGGTGCAGGGCCTTGGTGAGGGGGACCAATGTCGTTAGTAGTGAAATGTGCTCAAGCTTGGACACACTCATATGGAAGCGAATAGTACCCATTCCTTGAGTCGATTTTTATGTACAAAACAGTTTACATAGCACTGTGATGTTTCCCACTAAGAATTCTGCGAATAGAAACTTAGGACTCAAATTTAATATGATTTCTATTTCACAGTGAGTAGGTAAAACGTCTTAAGCAACAATGATATCGATAGGAAATGCGCTAGAAAAGAAATTTACTAACATACTATATATAAGCGGGAAAATACCTCCCCCCCATACGCCCCCCGTCACATAATTTTCTACAATGATAAAGAAAGAAAAACATGATATATAAATGTATTTTCAAGTTATCTTAATTTAAAAGGGAAAAAAAACTTCGCAGTGAGAAAAATCTATTTTAATTGATTGACGGATTAGCGTACATAAAAAAATTAATAATCTAACTCACGAACAGTTATAAAATTGCATGAACATGTTTCAATGGCACAATCGATGCAAAAAAATATGAATATAAAAATAGCGTTTTGAAATTACTTCGTTGAATCTCAACTCTAAGCTCACATCTTTATGTACTGATAAAGGAGTTTCTCGTAACCCTGAAACACGTGTCTGAAATTTTATTGCTTTTTTTGTGCTTTATTATTTTGATTCACCACCTATTCAATAATGCTAATGAAATCACGAGTTACAAGTTTATTAAATTTTCATTGCCAAATTCGTTTTAATATCAAGACTTGTCCAAAATGATTAAATGATACATTTTATTCAAAAAATCATATAAAAAAATGGCAACTGTTTGCGGAACATTTTTTTGCAGAAATCAGCACATGAGACTTTCACAAATACGCTCCAACTTTCAAAATAGCGCGACAAAGCGCGGCAACCACTTAAAAAGCTTTCACTAGTTCTAAATTTGGGAAAAAGCCATTAAAAATTTCTCGCACCAAGCATTTATTTATTTTTTTTTGACGACAAAAAATAAAACTATTTACTTCGAATCAAAATTTAACACAAGGCCCTGACAGTTCTCTAACCAGTAAAACTGGTTTGGTTTTATTCCATTCATTTATAACGCCACAAAAAAATCTGCATTAAAACGTAATAATTAGGCTGAAACGTAACAAAAAAGCGAAAATTATCACGGAAACTTCATCTTTGACCGAGGCTATGAGCAGTTGTATGAGGCTCAAGTTTCCAAAACTGGTGCCGATCGATGCACCAGTTAATCAACTATTATAAAATAAATTTTCATAAAAATCGGATAACTTTTCAATTTTCGACTTTTGGCCAGGATTTTCACTCAAATACTCCACTGTGCGTCGTTTGTTTCGGATCGCACGCCTTAATTAGTCGACGAATCAAAGAATGCAATTCACAGTTGACGGGATCAACGATTTTCGTGGCCATTGTTCTTTGCATTCACGGACAACAATACGACTTCAGAAATGAAATAAACGACGCTGTAGCTTCACAATAAGTCAGTTAATGGCCCAGCAGTAGTAAAACTGTGCTTCGAAGCGTCATTATTTAAATACAAGCAAACGGCCCTTACTTTTTGAACGCGCCTCGTATAACGAGTAAAAAAAAATTGACAATCAGTAGGGTCTAAGGCCCCCTGCGCCTTAGGGCCCTCAAGAAAACTTTTCGATCGCAGGTACCATCTGTCGACCTCTCAGCAAAGTAAAAGGAGTGGTACTTTCAAGTACCGGCATCATTCCAGCCAGTTAGGATTCATAACACTAAATTAATATAAGCGGTACTTCTAAGTCCCGTCGAGGATAGAGGGTTAAGCACTTATCTCACATAATTTCGGAAAGGGTTTAACCAAATAATAGCAAATAATTACAGCATCGTTTTTATGACACATTTAGAAAATTAGTTCAAATGAAAGAGGAATATTTTAAAATTTGTCATTCATATGAAGTATGAGGTTTTAGATTGTATTCTTACATCTCAAGTCTAGTTTATAGTTGACGAATGAGCAGTTGTTACAAATGCATTCCCTTTAGACTTATGAGTTTAAACTAGGTTAACAGTATTTGCTGTGTTGAAATTTTGAAAAATGGCTTTATCTTGTTTTAAGGGAACATAATACTGATCCATAGCAGCCTGCGTACGATGAGTAAACTCAATTATGAATATCTTGAATCTCATTAAAGTCATGTTAGTTAACTAGTTCCTCCGAAGTTACTGGGAAAGTGTACGAAAATCAACAGTTCAGTACCAACTACAGACGATACCGCTTGTTAAATATCGGTGAAGAGAGTATCCCGCGTAATATAATACATTTTCAATGTACCAAACCGTTGTAATGCATTATTTAAATCCCGGCTAATCGAATATCCAGCTTATTAGGATATTTTTGTTGCAAAATGGCTATTACATTAAGCGAACTCGAATGTATGTCATTTTGACCGAGGAAATTGAAAAACATTGAGCAAATTAGTTACAGTAGAGCCCGCTTAATGGTATAGCCATTTTGCTACGAAAATATATTTTAATAAGAGGGATATTCCATTATCCGGGATAAAAATAATGCATTAAGGTTTGGTGCATTGAAAATGTATTATATTTCGCGGGATATTCTTTTAACGATATTCTTATAAGCGGGCTCGACTATACTTTCACCACGTAAAACTATTTTACTTACGTTGGATGAGTTCGAAAATTCAAACATAGCAAAGAACTGATAAAACTGCTTTTGACAAAAGTTTCGAAAAATGTATTCTAAATTTTCAATTGAAAAAAAGAGAAATTACTGGAATTAAAATTCAATTACATTTCCGTTAAAAAAATAACCGTTAAATTAAAGAGAGTAAAAAATCTTGTTATTTGTTACTTAGAGTACGGTTGTCATTAGCGTCATTAAAATCCGCTGCCGAAATTAACAATCCAAGTTTCACAGCGTTAACTAGACATCATTAAGCATATCGCTTTCGTTTCAGGATTCACAGATCTAAGCATTACCGATTAAAAGTTTGTGATTTACTTCTAGATTGGTCGATAGTAAAAATTCTTTGATTGAAGCTACGAAATATATGCACTGCTTTTCAAAACGAAGCACGTAAACTGTGTTTCGCATTTTATACTTTTACTTTGGAATCGTTGAATTTATTATATGTAATAGTAACGAAACATCTTACAAATATGTGTTGTTTTTTTTTAATCAGTTTCTAAAGTGATATAAAATCCGATTTAAATTTTAGAAATAGAATGGGGCTGCACATGACTAGACTAAAATCTTGAATGTGACATATTGGAATCTGTCCGTTTCTCTCGGTAACCAATAATTATGTAGTTAGAGTGAAGAAGAGCGGAAATTCGTTATGAAAATTTCATAAAAGTGTTTCGGAGTTAAAGGGAATGATTTCAGCTCTCCAAGCGTGAAAATAGAGCTATGACACGAAAAGTAATTTATCCTGTCGTATATTTCATGCCTTGAAACGCAGCTTTGAAACGTGCAACTGTGAAACAATTTTATGCAATAATTACATAACACCTATGCTTACGAAAATGCTTATCTATGTGTATGAATTCTTGTTAAATGTGTTGTCTAAATGCGTATGCTTTAATTTATAGTCGTTCTCTTGAAAATGATCATTTAAAGACATTTAGAAAAATTAAAAAGGATAAAACAGTTGAAACATTTTATAAAGATCGATATATGCATCAATGACTTGGTCAATAAAAATCATGCCCATTAAAGTGTTTACAATGTGTTTAAATTAATAAATCAGCTTCAAAGATAAAAATTTAGAGTATAGATTCAGTAAAAATATGCAGTAATTTATACTTAAAGCAATTATGAAAATCAGAAAAAATAATAATGCATAAAAATAAATTTGGATAAGAAAACTATAAAAAAGTGTATTTAAATAGAAAACCTTTTGAACAAATAACTCCTATAGCAATATCTGAATGTACAATCTTATAGTAACATTGTCTGAAATATCTTTGATAATGCTATAAATTGACTTGCTTCATTTAAAGGCAAGTCAAACGCATATTGTATCGCATGTAAATGTATGAGCCCAATATACATATCGAGCGCATGTGAATAACCATAGTCACACAATTATTCCAACATCTTGTTCGGGTGTAATTATTTTGCTTAAACATGGCTTAACAAACAGAAATAATTCTAAGCAAATTGATTCATTAGTTTATCGTTTTCCATTAAATACACTGAAAGTTCATTTTTTTCGGTGTCACTAATACCAGTTTTTAGAGAGACTGAGGGATTTCATCTATTAATACATTTCCCGGCTTTTGAAAATTTGTGACGAACCGATTTCTTTTAATATTTGATTAAACTTATTTCTGTGCTTAACATTTCTTAACAAGAAACGTACTAGGTTGCCTTTATTCTTAAAGCAGTATGAAGATACACATATAAGAGATATATACATATTTAGGTGCGTAGGCATATACGTAGATACATAAAGAAGTCACGATAATTTTATTCTAGTATATTTAAAAAAATCTTTGACAAAATATTATGAAATAAAATACTCTACGCATAGATTACAAGTCACAAGTGGTCAACTTGAATTAAAAATTTGTAAAAATTGATAATTATTAATTCGACAGAAATTTGAATCAAAACTTCGCTTGCTTCAGCACATAAAACCCTTATAAATCGTTTTAATCAACATATGTGCATATTTGAACTTATATCCCCTTAACAAAGTGTTCCCACATCGTGCGACAAGCCCACTGAACTTAACTTCGGTTTTTAAAAATCTGTTTCATTACTTTGATAAGAGTCTGAAGTTATAATTTAATCCAGGGCTAAAGCTCGTGAAGCCAATGATTAACGAACTGGAAATGAGAAAGTTGTGACACCCTACACAGAGAGCAAAGATTTAGACTTGTCACACGATGCATTAATTCCCTGCTGTGATCGATGCGCAACTGGCTGTAATTCACGCCCGCACTTTGTTCTTTGTTAAAAAAGGAACTAGAAATGCATAATAAAGTTCAAAGCGAGTGTGGAGAGTGATTAACTATGCAACCAACTAACGTGTTTTCAGATAGGTTGGTGAAATTTTACTAACCCCGTAAAACAGAAGAATAGTAATTTGCAATGCACAGTGAAACCTGCAGATTTTCTGCAAAGAGGAACTGGGTTTCATCTTTGCATTTAAATCTATAAAAGGCATGCACTGGTTCAAAAAGGTTTAAATACTACTGGTTGTCTTTATTCATATTTATGTGAGTATTAAGTTAGTGTTACGTTCTGAATTATCTTTCTCTATACTCTGAATATATATATATTCTTTTCTACACTGGCGGAAAAAAAAATCCCAACACCAAGAAAAAGATACTGTAGAGTAATGAAATTTAGGTAATGCAATTTTCTAGTTAACATGATTAATTGATTAAGTGTACAAGATCACTGGCTAATTTTAGCTCAAGAAAATGCTGTGCAAATGTGAAATTATGTTAATTTAATAGAGGGCGTAACCTCCAGAATTTTGAAGGCAAGCCTGCAAGCGTGCATGCATTATGTCATACAGGTGCCGAATGTCACTTTGTAGTATGGAGTACCATGCTTGTTGCACTTGATGTGTCAATACTAGGACCGTCATTGTTGACTGTGGATGATGCTCGAGGTGCCGTCCAATGATATCCCATACGTTATCAATTGGAGACAGACCTGGTGATTTTTCAGGTCATGGTAACATGTCAGCACTCTGTAGAGCACATTGCGTTACAGCAGCGATGTGAGGGCGAGCGTTATCCTGTTGGAAAACTCCCCTTTGAATGCTACTCATGAAGGGCTGTACTACTGGTTAAATTACCAGACTGACGACAAATTTTCAGTCAGTGAGTTTGGAATAACCACAAGAGTGCCCCTGCTTGCTCCCGAGACCATGACTCCAGGTGTGGGTCCCGTGTGTCTAGGCCGTAGCCCGCTTGGATGCAGGCGGTCCCCTGGCCTCCTTCTGACCAATATACCGCCTCCACTGGCACTAAGGCAGAATCTGTTTTCATCAAAAATTACAACAGATCTCCACTCCGACCTCCAGTGAGCTGTCTTGGCACCACTGCAGTCGGAAACGGCAATGGTTTGCAGTCAATGGAATACCGGCTAGAGGCTGCCTGGCTTGGAGCTGCCCTTGAAGTAAACAGTTTCTTATCGTTCCTTGAGTCACGACGGTACCAACTGCAGCTCGAATGTCAGCCGCAGATGCAGTACGATGCGCCGCAGCCGTACGCAAAATTCAGCGATCTTCCTTCTCAGTCGTGCCACGTGGCAGCTCTGAACTCAATCTTCTTGAGATAGTACCATCCCTTGACCATAGTTTCCAATAATCATGCATGGTGGAAACATTACCGCCCAAATTTTTTTGCAGTATCGCGAAATGAAAATCCACCTTCTCGTAGCCAAATTGCACGACCTCGTTTAAACTCGGTGAGCTGTTGATAATGGCTTCTTCGTCTTCTTAAAGGCAATCCAGGCTAACTTGAACGCAATTCATCAAATTTCACTGAAAAATAATACTCACGAGCTTCACAACAACACAAACTAACACAAGTCTTTCTTGGTGTTGGGATTTTTTTTTCCGCCAGTGTAGTACGTTAATCATGAATGTATGTGCTTATTTTATTATTTTTCCCGGGGAGAGTAGTTTAGACCTCAAAAAAACACTCTTATATAAGCCACTGATAAGGTTACTGTAAATGAAAGCATCAAAAAATTTCTCAGCTTAGAAACAATTTGAGGTGATTACAACAAAATTCGACTCAATTCATGTACTTTGAATTTGATACCTTTTTCTCTACACTATTCCGCGACGAAGTGATTAGGAACCACTTCCACTCAACCAGATTGAAAACCATCTCCATCCATGAGTTTACTGTATTGCCACTGTAAGAACGTATGAGTAACATCAGCATCATTATAACGAATTGCTTAATCAAATTACATTTTTGATTTTACATGACAGTATATAGCAAAAAAAATGAGAAAGCCCATTAATTCAATACAATTTGAAAAAAAAAAAAAATAAAGGCCGACTTTCTCCCAGTTCAAAGGAAAACATTTTTTCCGAAAGTATAGAAATTCCAGTTTAAAGAGAAAAAGTACACAGAATGTTTTTCAAATAAAAAAATATACATTTTGGAAAAAAATAAGTGGGAAGAGTAAGAAATGCTTTTGTCTCTTCTGTAAAATTTTTAAAAAGGGATTGATCAGATTTTAAGCTAAGCGCTTAATTTATGACTAGTCTTTTTCACAGTGTAAGCTAAAATCTCAAATTAAAGCAATGATGCTTGTTTCCAAAGGACGTTAATTAAAAATTTTGAAAAAGTGAATTTTTGATGGAAAAGGTAGACAAGAACACCTACCCCCTACCCCTCCTAGAAGTTTTAAAACACTTAACTGGGCCACCCTATATATATGTATATACTTTTTAATTTAACTTTTAAGCAAAAACTTTGATATTTCGTAAACTTATTCGTAAATGTTATAGCAAACCTATGAATAAATACCCAAGCTTCCTTTCCTTTTAATGTCGGTTACTTAGCAATGCTGCTTCGTTTCCAAATTTTTATGATACTTAACAACTTCAAACTCATCATTTGATAATTCAAGAACTATAATAATTTATTCCAGAGCATCTTTGCTTTAGTTCTAACTGTCGGATCTTTCTTAAAGTGTGGAATATGCAATTATAATTCGCAAGCAGTTTCTAACCATAAGTGCAGCCAAGTTTTCTGGTTTATTTGTAATGACAGCTGAATTTATTTTAAAGCATTACTAAGTTTCATATGTTGTATAATTTTAAGACGTATAATATGTTGTATAATATTTAATGACGAAACATTAAAGACAAATATTTTCAAATTAGAAATATATAAAAAAATAGTGTAAATAAAATAAACCATGATTAAACCATCAATAAAATATAACAATATTTCTCAAAAATTACAAAATGTGTTTTACATTATTAAAGCGCATTATAATGTATAAACATTAAAGCATGGAATACATTATTTGTACTTTTCACTGTAATCAGTTTTAACACTACATTGCATAGCGTTGCCAATTGGCTACATGGACTATTTGTCCTTATGACCATGCATAAGGCAACTCAAGCATAAAAAGCAAGTATTAGGTGTCTTTAAAGCAAATATAACCATCTATCCTCAAAATTAATTTTTAAAAAATGTGTTTCAGTGTTTTTTATTACACTAAAAACATATATATGTCTTTCAAAGAACAAAAAATCATGCAATGTAGGGTTAAAAAAGTTTTTCAAACAATCGAAATACAACAACTTCATGCATGTTGACTGACATTTAGCTTTTATACTGCAAAAAATGAACTGTTATTTTTACACTATAAATACTGGCAGCCGAGGTTCCATTTTAAAACCATTAAATTTCACAGTAATAAACTGTAAAACTAGCAATTTTACAGTTTCGTGCGGTAAAGTTAGAGATTTTACAGTTTATTGCCGTAAAATTTAACTGTGTTATACAGTAAAAACAACAGTATAATACTGGCAACAGAGGTTCCAGTTTAAAACTGGAAAATGCACTGTAATAAACTGTAAAATTAGAAATTTTGCAGTTTGTTACTGGGTCATTCCATAGTGACTAACGTAACATTCAGAACTGATTTTGTAACTGTTTTTACTTGTGACTTAAAGGATAAAACATATTTTTAGTTATGCTGGTAGATTTACAATGTACATGGTATCTATGCATAATTTCTGCTAAGAATTTGAAACAAAATTACTGACTGTAGATATTTTTTCAATCAAAATAGCCGCGTGACTAACGTAACATTTTTGCAACCCTAAAAATTAATGCTCATGTTGTGAGGCAAAAAATTCTTAAAGTTAAGCAAGTGTTAAAAATTGAATGATATATTTGAAAAATGTGTGAAGTTGGCTTTTAAAAACATAAAACACATTTATTAAATCCTAATTCTTTTTTAGTCTTAAATGTCACTTTTACCAAAGATGGAGTGTGACTAACGCAACATGACTAACTTAACCATCGAATAACAAGCAGTAACCACACTACAAACTATTTATTATGGCTAATCTCAGTGATAATTACAATACTTTGTCAATTTTTTTAACTTCTTATGTTGTATGATTTTTAGGAATTTAATTAATTTTTTGATACTTTTTTCACTTCGGTATTTTTTCTTCCTTCGGCTGAGGTTGACATTTCTATGGAATGACCCCACTGTATAATAAGCAATCGTACAGTTTAGTACTGTAAAAGTAGAAAGTTTACTGTTTATCTGTAAAATTAGCAATTTTTACAGTTTATTACTATAAAATTAATTAGCTGAATTATACTGTAAAAACAACATTCATTTTTTACTGTGTAATTGTCTGACACAGCATTTCCGTGAATGTATCCACACGTTACCTGTGTCTTTATAAACCTCCGACGGAAAAGTTAATTAAGAACACAAAATAAATTCCTATATTTACATATCAAGAACTCTCATCTAATTAAATTGGAATTATCTTCAATGAACTCAATTGATTGCAACGAATAATAATTATACAATGTTTGAGTAATTTTATTGCATTAGTTAGATATATTGTTCAAGCTCGAATGAATCAAAAGTCTTATTTTACAAGAATTAATTGTTAATCTGTTTGGATGATGTATATGTATAACTTTTGTAACTGAACTGTCTGACTATTTAATTGCATCCTCTGTATTTAGAGTTATAGCAAAACAAAACTAACGAATGCGAAGTAGAAGGCTCTAGTCGTTTTATTTTACTTTAAAATTAACTTCTTTTAATGCATGACATTTACTCATTTATTACATTTTATATGTTTTTTGCTTATTCTTTTTTGCGTAGAACATTTTCTCTGCATTTAATATATACTTCTCAATCATCACTTACAATGTAAAAAGTTAATGTTACAACGAAAACACTTAAAAAGGAAGTTAAAGACAGTGACCAAATAATTATTTTTATAACTAGAGAACCATTTCAATTACATATGCAAGTACTAACGAAATAAGATAAAATTAATGAATTAAAACTTAAAAGTAAAAGTGTTGTACTTACTTCACGGCCATTTTCGTCAAATCTTTTTCACGGAATATTATAAAATCTACATGACACAAAATTTTAGTTGTTGTCTTGTGCCTGACAATCTAGAAATTTGAGGTGCGCTGCTTCACTTTTGCAACTGTACCGTAATTTGGTGCAAAGTCCGACTTCCACAGTACACGCATGCCATTGGTACCCGTTTACAGGATAAGCAACATTTCACAGCACAACAACACATTCACACAAAGAAAGGACAAGGACAGGAAAGAGAAAGCACATCTTTGCCCAAGCCGAGATTCGAACCCGGGACCACACCATCCTTGGGAGATTGCTCTGACCACTAGACAATGTGGTCGGCACAAAATTTTAGTTTCAATAGGAAAATCCAAATGACGGTTCAGAAAAAAGAACTTTGCAACATCTATAATTACGTAATGTTAGAAAAAAAAATAGTGTTACGCAATGCTTATTTCTAAATCTGAGGTGTCTAACTGAACTTAAGTAATACCGGAGGATCTGTTTCATGTATATCTAAGAAAAAGCTCTATAAAAAAGAATAAACCAGATCATTAACATTCTCGATGTGTAAAGATCTGGGTTGGATGTCTAGCCAAAGCTCATTTGTAATAAAAGCTGCGTACTGGTTCTAGACACTATCACTTATGGTAACAACATTTACTCTCTAAAAGTTTACTTAAATAACTCACATTTACGGATTTTGTATTATTTCTTCAGAACATTTTTGTCTGTAACCCAAATACACTCTTTTGATGCTTGCATTGCGTTTTCGTGATGTAATTACAATGCTTCGAAAGGGATGGTAGGAAAAAAAATTATAATTGATATTATATATATATATATATATATATATATATATATATATATATATATATATAATATCAAAGTGGATCAGCATAATATTTGAAAGAGAATTTATTGCTACATCATTATAGCTTAAATCTATGCTTGTGGCAAAACTTTCCTCTTGTCTACAAACGAATTGCTAAGTTGCACAAGTTGTTCTATTGGTTTATTACAGTATTCGCTTTCAACAATTGAAGATCAATTTGCTGAGGCTGACATAACTTTCCAATATGATATTACTAATGTCATTGTGTTCGTTTCCTCACAAAATAGCTTAATGTCATTAGTTAAAATATCATGAAGTGCAAACCGCAATTCAATCTAGAACTTGTGGAGAGAGTTGGGAACTTGTGTGAAACTAATGAAACCAACTACCAAAGAGAAATTAGACAGTGCAATAATACGCTTTCGGGCAGGAATTGATTAATGGTTTTGTTAAATTCTCTCATAATTCAGTTACATCTATGCCAATTCAAACCGAGGCAGTAATTAGTGTACTATGATGCTCCGCGAAGTTTTGACAACCTCAATGATTGTTTTTACAACTGCTCCAGGATAAATTCCACGTTTGATATTCATGATAAAAATAATATATTGATAAATTAACTAATATTCCATCAGCATGTGTATATATATATACAAATATACAACCATCTTTTACTTCTATGATTTTTTAAAATTTGATATTAAGCATTTTGAAGACTTTTTGAATCCCAATTGTCAGCATAACTTCGGGTTAAAGTTTTCGTTACAAAATTTAAAACTAAATATTACAAATTTTAAGAAACAAAATTGACATCAAGCCCTCAACTCTCCCCGCCTAAGTTAGGCCACTCTATTTATTTAATATTCAGCTAATTTAAAAGTAGACGATTTGTCAATCAGATATTTTTAAATGTTCATAAGGATGAAAAATATAATATTCGAAACAAAAAAATATGATTAATAAGCTTAATAACGCCATTATATAAAAATGCCTAAGTCTTCTAAATGAATAAACTAAAAAGACTAAATCTACTATACTTAACCAGTATTAAATCATTTGTTGAATTCTTATTCTGCATCATCTTCATCATTGCATTGAACTAAAATGAGGAACATCATGTAGATCCGCTGAGAAAATATGTCCCATGCAAAATTTGGGGAATACTAGCCCCGTATTGCAATTTTTTGCTTTGATGACAGTTCGCCATTTTTTTTTAAAGCAATTCAATAAGTTGACAGATACAATGTTAGCTAGGATAATTATCTTTCCGTCGTGTGTGTGTGTGTGTGTGTGTTTTTTTCTTTTGTTAAAAGGGAAATTGCGATTTTTACTAAATAAATAAATTAACGATTATTTGTGACATAATATTTACTCATCTTAGCAAAAACTCAAAAATTATGGCTTTTTCTTTTATGGGCAATACTTTTTCGATGACATTTTTATATGAGGAGGGAGGTGCAATGGCTCACGCTTGGCTAGACGAACAGCACTATCTATTGGATATTTTTAAAAATATTGTGATTGCGCCAACCTACCCCTATGCCCTACTACCCCTGATCTATCCTCTATATATACATGAGATTGTGTTTGTTTCTCCTTTTTTCTTCTGGAACATTTACCGAAGACACTTTTACCAGGCATTTAAATTATTCATTAAGAACATTTTTACTTAACATATTCATTTAATAAAGATTGGTTTTAACTTTTTCACTTGTTACATATATGAGATTCAATAATGATTATAATTATTTTCTAAGAAACTCCTCTTGAGAAAGTTAATCACAAAGATTTATGTACATTAATAATTCAGATCCTAAGCGTGTACCGAACAGGCAGTTTTCCAAATGGTCTGATATTCTCAAACCGTCGCAAGGCGATTAAAGGCGTCTTAATTGTATCCTAAAAGATTAATGAGAAGTTGATTGTTTATTTTCTAAAGATTGAGCGACAAAGAACGATTTTTCGAAAATAGCAATGTGACACAGCTGTGGCAGCTCAATGCAAATGAGATCTTGGATGCTCAAGAAATCTTAATTTACTTTCCAATGACGATGGTATTCATGATAAAGAAAACTGCTTTAGCATCAACTCTGAAATAGCTGTCTATCATACTTAGTATTACTTGTTAACAGCATTATTTAACCAATGTTTCTTTTTTCACGTGGTATTTTTAACCATGATTAGTTATTAGTCATCTAATTTGGTATCATATTACATTATTAAAGCGTAAAAACCATTTTTCAAAAGCTTTTTAAAGCTAGGTTAAAATCTCTTCACTATAAATAATAAATTGCTACACATTGAAGAACTGATTTATAATTAGTAAAATTCATGACGTTCTGCCTCATTAAACTGTGTCGCCAAAAGAGAAAAAAAACTGCTGTCAGAGGAGAGCAAAATATATAACAGAATGTACCTATGAGGTCCAAGTGACTAACAGAAGATTTAATATTACTTATTAGTACTGCAGAGTATTAATACAAAGTATGTAACAATCAAATATTTTAACTCTTTTACTGTAAGAAGGAACGTTTCAAAACTTTGAATTAAATGCCATTTTGAGTTATCTGCACATGATATTTTGTTCTGAGCTGTTCATAACATCATTTTGTTGCATATCTTCAAAATCATGAGGATAACTGCCAGTCAATTTTAAGATTTTTTCAAACTTAAATCTGCATATTGTGAGCACTTTAACTCATTATTTATAGAACGCCTAAATGAGTTTAAGATTGCTATGAGAAATTCAAAACGTCTTTTCTGACCGTTTAAAGGTTAATAGTGTTTTTTCTTTCTAGTTATACTAAATAAATGGCCACTTGTTACTCCAAACTCATCATGTTACCATTACATTTTTACATGGCATGTTCGGTAACGGAAATATTTCAGCAATAAAATAAAAAAATCCCCCCCCCCCCATAAAGTATTTCAACATTTTCAAAATGATTTCAGATTATCCAAAGAGCGAACGAAATTTTACTCAAAACAAAGAATTTTTGAACGATAAATATTGACCCAAAAAATAAAAAAATAGTTTCCGTAAATTCCCTAACCATTAATTTTTCTTTTGTGCAATTCCAATTCAGCCAGCAGCTAGAGAGCTCCGGAGAATTTCAAGAAATAGCGTTACCATTTCATAAGAACAGACATACTTTAAAGAAATATACTCAAGAAGAAAAACAAGAAATCCCATTTAACAATTTCCACTATGTACTTTTCTTCGATGCTGTGGCTGGAAAAGGTTTGCTAGGACACGATCTCTTCTCCGCCATTTACGCCCTATTGATTTCCGTTCCAAGATTTCTGCTTTGAACAATTTGTTGAAGTGTAACGCTTAATGGCTCATTTAACCGACTTCACTTTGAGGGAAGTCTAAGTAAACACATACTCAAACCAATTATCTGCTCCCTCTAGAGAACATGTTTCGCTCATACAAGCGAGTAAGAGCTTTTGTTAGGGTACAACTTTAATCTTATTTTAAACAAGCAAAAATTGCGAACTGGTGTAAACAGAATAGTGTTTAATATTTTTAAGTGGTATCGAAAACAAGGAAAAAAAACTTTTAATGCAATAATGCTCATAGCTTTTGTTTATCTATAAAGAAGAAACAAAAGTTGTATTCGTGTTTTATTTATCAATAAAAGTGGAATAAAACTCTGTCTAAAGCTTGACTGCAGAGAGATGGTGGGTGACCTTGTAACGGAAACAAACCGCTTTATTTTATAATAAGTAGTATCAGAGAGATCGCGCTGGCAGCAAAATCTTTAATTAACTAAGTTTGTAAAATACCTAATTTTTTCGCTGACCCTACCTATTTTAAAATGAAGTTGTCCGTTTCGATTCAAGGTCAAGCACCATTTCTCCGTAGTCAATCTTTATCAGAGGGCTAAGATGCAATTGAATCTCAATCATCAGCAAATTAATTTGCATGAGAGCTCGCGGAAGCTAAGCCATTTTAAGTGAGTTTTTACGAATTAGAGAGATAGATTTCAGTTCAGACTAGAAGATTATGTCACGTTTTATTTGTTTTTGAGACGCTGTACATTCAAAAGTATAACTCTTACAGCGATGAGAAGTTATGATAATAATCTCAAGCTCAACAAAATTCAGAACTGTGCTAACTAGGCGCCAGCACGAGTGCAGCATTTTTTTTTAAATAATGATTTTCGTATATTACAATATCAGTCATGCTCACCTGTTATTATGGTGCTTTAAACGCTCATTAAGAACACAGTTTATGTATCTACACTACCAAAAAAATGTTAAAGCTACTCAAAGATCATATCCATGCAGCACTGCTGACCATTATCAGGAGGACGCTTCAAAATAAGTACACTGTTACAAATTCAGGAAGCTTTTATTCTAAATGTTACTGTAAAATGCAGTGTTTACAGTACAGAATTTTTTTACAGTAAACTGCACCCATAAAAAAATCCGATTGCAGCGCCAATTGATGACCACGTGAACTACTGTGTGATGCAGATGACACCATTTCCACTCTCCTGATGTGTCTCATCTGGTACCGTGGATAATAAAGCTGTGTAAAAATTGGGTCCTGGGTTCGATCCTTGTCGGTCGTATCTCACGCTTTTTAATTCTCGTTTTCTCTGCCTTAAAATTTTACAGTAAAAAAATATTTTACGGTGAAAGTTACTGGCAACATGGATGCCAGTAACTTTTACCGTAAATTTCAGGAAATTTTTTAAGTGTAAAGAAAAGTAAACTGCCTGGACGTGAATCGGGTGACCCCAAGGGTGCTCATTAAACATTTATGGCGTACTCAAAAACTTGAATAATATGCGTTTATTTCGTGATCAATGTAATCAACATCTTCGTAACTTCAAAACATAATATAACTCCAAGTTTTAGCAATCTTGAAAATGACACCACATGAATAGTGTAATAATAAAGAAAGTTTAAATAGGTATCAACCAAAAGGACATCTCGAGACATTCTTTTAACGTGAAAATTCTTACCTTAGTCACCATTTCATAGAGACACAAAATTTAAAAGTCCGACTAATTTTTTTTCAAAAGCGCCAAAATTTAAAGACATGGCGAGAAATTGATCATGCAATTTCATCACCTGCATGTGGTATCTATCTAAAAATAAATGAAACTTCGAATTTCTCCTTTGCTAAGTAATATATCTTCAGTATTAATAATTCTAAGTATAAATAGTTTCAAAGTTCAATAATTCAAAGCATTAATATTGTTTCAAAATTCATTTATACTAAACATTGATAAAACTACGGATTTCAAATGAATCTACGTATTAACATAGCCTCGAATTTCAGTAATTCTCAGTATTAATATAGCGTCTCATTTCAATAATCGTACGTGTTAACATGGCTTCGATTTTCAATAATTCCAAGTGTGAATATAACCACGGTTTTGCATCACAATGAAGTTGGAGAGCAACTGTTTCGTTGCTCGCAGCACGCTCTGACCCTGTTTTCAATTCCTCTGAGATTTCTTAGTCGGAGATCCGATTAAAGCTGACCTACCCTCATCAAGTTTTCTGTAAGTTGTACATAGAAATGTATATAAAAAAATTACAGACACGATGGTATAGGGCTGTCTAAGCAAAGGTGGTCCAATCATAGGGATGTCACGATTTAAAATTTCAGTAGTTGAATAATTATGCAGATTTTCTGAAGGTATCTTCAAATTTTGCAGGAATTTGAAATTTTTCCAAAGAGTTTATCTAAATTTCTCGCAAATGGACACTTATTCGACTCGAAATTTTTCGCAGGAAAATGATTATGTGATTCAAAAACTATGCGCCTTAAAAATATTATGCAAAAATTAAGGCATTCTGCCAAATTTCTTTAATTTAAAGATATCAGCAGCTGCAGAATTACTCAATTAATGAAATTTTAGTCTAAGCGAAAGTGGTCCAATTATAATGATTGGACCACTTCCGCTTAGACAACCCTATACCATCGTATTTGTAATACTTTATCAGCATTTTCACATATAACTTATCAGGAAAATCGATGAGGGTAGGTAAACTTTACTCGGATCTCGAACTATTAAACAAATCAGCAACTTTTGTTCAGGAAACCCTGTATGAAGATTTTATAAATCTTTCATTTGCTTTGTTTTAAGGTAAGTGTTCCTTAGGGTGGAGCTTAAAAAATAAAATTTTTAATTTTTATGGTCTCACCCTTTAGAAAGGTTCCTTTTATGAAGAAAATGATGCGAGAGAAGTTTCAGCAAAATATATTAAAATTTAGAGGAAGCTCAATCAGCTTGAAGTTTAACGTTGTACTTAAATAGCGGAAAACTGAAAAAACCAGTTTTTGCACCATTTTACTTTTATTTGTCCAATAAGACACATTTAAACTAAGGGAAAATTAAATTAACATGTAATTGATTTGAAAGTAATAAAATATTGTTGAGCTATAAATGAGCCAAAGCTTCATAGAGCCTGTTAAAGACTATCTACATATTCTCGTCGTGCACCTTAACTATACTTGCTTTACCAACAGTTCATAATAATAGCACCTGCTCTATCTAGATTTAAAAAAAAATGCAGAAGAGAATTTCTATGCTGCTCATGTTGCCATTAGATAGCAGAAAAAATTGTCGATTCATTTTTGATGCATGCATGGCAACATAATATCAATTTCAGCTTTGTAAGCTCTAATTTTTAAAAAATTTTAACCATTGGAACTTTATTATAGTGAAATGCATGAAAGAAGTGAAAAGTTGAAATAATCTTTTAAATCTTAAATCTTTCAGAGAAAAAAATACTTTTGGATTTTGTGACAAACAGATAGCAATTGAATTGATTAAACAAATGGAAATTTCAGATAGTTTCCTTTAACTCAATAAATTTAATTAAGGTATGCCATTTTTTTCCCAAGATTAAAAAATTGTGAAGCCACAAGTAATTATACTGAAATTGGTATGGTGCTTACTAACACGTTCAGTGACTGAGTAAGACATATGAGCCTCAATTTGTAATGCAATGCATTCATAGCTCAACAACATTTTATATTTCATTACTTTTAAACCAATTACAATTTTAATTTAATTTTTTTCTTATTTTATATGTGTCTCATTGGAAAAATGAAGGTAAAATGGTGTTAAAATTGAGTTATTCAGTTTTCCGCTATTTAAGTACAATGTTAAATTTCAAGCTGATTGAGCTACCTCTAAATTTTGATATATTTTGCTGAAACTTCTCCCACATTATTTTCTCCATAAAAGGAACCTTTCTAAAGGGTGAGAGAAAATAGAGATAATAAGACTTTTCCGCAGCTGGGTGAGCCCCTAAAATATACCTGGTTATTTAAGGGTAGGGCACCAAGCTAGGGAAAAAAAATCTTATTTATCTTTATTTTTCGAAGACGTTACCTACTGCTGGTGTATATTCACTACAGGTGCACTTACATTAATTAAGATTACCGTTTTATTGAAGTATCTTCGTTATTTTCATGCTAAACTCAGTAAGTCGGTCGAAAAATGTTTGTAAATTTGCAAGAAAAAAATTGAAACAAATATAAATTTATTACATTTATTAACACAGGCAAAAAAGGAAGTGCGAGCAAAAAACTCAGAGCATTGAAGAGTTCACCATGTTTTCCGTAGAAGCATTCCTCAAAATGCCATTGCATGTTCTTCACCTGCATTATAAAGTCAAATGTAAAACATACACGCAATTTATTATAAGAAAAAAAAACATTTTTTCCCCCTTCTTTTGATCGCTTTCGTGAAACATGAGCACCATATATGGTTTAGGAAAAAAAGAGTACTAGAGTATTTCAATCCAGTTATTGCGTTCAGAAAGACTAAAAGTATAAAAAATTGGAGCAACTTTTTTTTTGGAACTGTGCGAGAATGTTTTTCGAAGTGCTTCAGCATGTTTTGCATAGAGTATGAAGTAAAATGTGAAGCAATAAAATCTTTTCGCTTCACGCTTAATCGATTGCTTAATATGTTTCTTTTTTTCTTCGCCATAACATATGCGTATTATATGAATACATGCGATAAAAATAGAAAGATTTTGAGCATGGCATAAAACAACTTCATAGAGAACAAATCATGACATGATAGCTAAAAAAACAAAGACGATCTACGCTTTCCATACCTTTTTTTCTCTAGCTTTTATCTAATTTGCGAAAGCAAAAGTATAGAAAAGATGTGCTTTGTTAAAGCTCTTGCATTTTAGACATAACTACATACACTGGATTATTTTCATTAAAACACAAATATTTAATATATTACCTTAAATGAACTTTCTTACTATCAGTTTATTTCAAATAAATCTTCTGTTTTACGATTATATAATTCTTCCTTAAATAAGTTAAGATGTAGAGCTGTTAATCTTATATGGCTAACAATCGTGCATGGCTTTTGTTTTTGAACTTTAATGGCCCTCGGTTACTTAAATGGTACGAAAAAATTATACCTTGTGTCTTAAGAGAAACGGAACATTATTTGTTTTAATATTTTAGTCAAAGCAACAATGTATAAACAAACAAAGTTATAAAAAATGCATCCTCTTGATTCACGGTTTTCTTAAGAAGTGCACGAAAATCCAACACTACGACATAAGAACATCTGTTTTTGGTTCTCTTATTTGTGGAATCTATGACATGATATGAAGTTATCTGTAATGTACGATAACATGCGGGTACCTGAAAAGTAATGTTAATTTACAAAATTTGCAAATTTTTAAATTTGCAGTTGAGCTTTCTAGAGCAGCAGTCGTTCCCGACCTGGGGGTAATCACCCTGAAGTGGGTTAAGTTGGATTTTCTGAGGGGTAAAAATAAGTACCAAGATTGTGGCATTATTCCGTCATAAAACAAAATAATTCCAAATCATGCATATAAAATCTAATGATTTAGTCAATAATCACATTAGTGATTTGTAAAAAAATGCCATAAACTTGTAGCTTGACTTACAATGTGCTTTGGCTTAAACAAGTTATGATAAGGAAAAAAACATTGTCTACTACTCTTTTAAAGTTTTAACACCTGTTTCTTAGCAATTTGTTTTCGTTGTGTGCATGATTACAATGAGAATTAAAAGTAATATTGATTTTTTTTGTCATTAAAAAAAATGCAATGACTATTTTATTATTGAAATGCATGTTTATTGAGATAATTGCTTGCATGAAATTATTACCGAATGAGCTGTTACCCATTTAATGGGTATTAGCCTTAAAGATGTTGGGATGTCGAGAGTAATTATACACATTTGTCCTTTCAATTTTGATAACACTTATTAAGATATGACAGAGTGAATAGTCTACATGATTGTTGTAATTTTAAATTACGTAAGCACTACTATTTGTGTGATAGGGAATTATTGCAGGGGGCGAATAAAGATAGATGAATCTTAAATTAGGAAGCTTCTTTAAATATACTAAAATGAAACTGGCAATTTTAAAATAAAAACCAACCAGTGCTTTTTTTTACAAAAGTAACTTCAAACTTATATACTTAGTGCGTTAAAATCGTTAAAAAAATCTGAACAAAAAGACATTTTATTCCATGCAGACTTCTCATATATAACATTTAACAAAACTTACTTTAAAATCACCTGAAATTTGAAGGACCGAAAGAAAATCCTGTTCTACCTTGAAACGCATAAACGATTCATGAATCCATTTTTACGATGAATAGTTGAGATTTTTCGTTATTTTGTGCATGCGTACAACTTTGTCTTCGAAAGGAGCTTTTCGTCAAGATCGGCTTTGCTTGGAAATTGTCGAAGACATTTAAAGAATAAAAGACTTTTGTGCACCTTTTAGTGAAACAGTGATTTACGTTACGCCTCATCGCAAGAAATAAATTGAATTTAAAAATCTCGACGCAAAAGATCGATACCTTTTTTTTTTTTATATAAGCTAGCGTTTTTTTTATGGATGTGAAATATTTCTACTTCTTCATTTAAAGCATTATTGTATACATTCTAAAATTTTTATGTACGTAGAGTTCCTATGATAATTAACCCATTTGTGCCCAGTAGCCTAAAAACTGGACGCTTGTTAGTTACTGCATATAAAAATCTGTAATGGGTATATCATTTTATTAAAGCTGTTTTTCACAAGTTAAATAGTACTTCTTGAAAAAAACAGTTAGAGTCACTAATTGGACATCAGAGTTTATTTATTGACAACTATTTGCAGACAAGTCAGTCAAGCAACGATCCGGCATGGGTAGCCAGACAAAGTAAGTTTCTTTTTGCGAACTTATTTCTCATAAAATTAAACTATTTTAAAATTATTTGCTTAAAATTGATCACAGATGCCTTCTGTAATGTTACTTTGCAAAAGTAAAGTCAAGTAAGGTCGTATTTTGCTCACATATCTTCAAAATATCTCATAAACAGGACGTTAAATAACTTAATAAATAAGGCAGTGGCGAACCATTTTAACCCTAAAATGTATATAAACCATTCTAAGTAAGAGTTTTAAGCATATAAAAACTGAAAAAAATTGTTAAAAAAACTTGGGCATAAATGGGTTAATATAAGACAAATATGTACCACAAAAAAATGTAACTAGAAAGCATGTACAGTTTCAAAGTTTTTATTCAAATAGTTTGTTCAACACCATTTATGCACTGAAAAAAATAAAACCCAGAGTATGGTGGTGAACGCTTTATAGAAATGTGTAGACGCATCAGTCCCGTCATTTAGGCGGTCAGGGGGGTCAACCGCCCCCCCCCCCCGTGTTTGGAAAATTAATGTTTTGTACACATAAGAGGGCGCGGCTTTTGTTGTTTTACCACATATTACATTGAGTAAACACCCTTTGCCCCCCCCCCCCCCGGAAAAACTCGAAATTACGGGCCTGAGAAGCGTTTAAATTATGAATGCAAAATCATTAAGGGTGAGATTTATAAGGTTAAAATTTTAATATACTTGCAACTGCTTAAGAAAATAGCCAATATTTGTGAGTACTCACTTATTTACATGCTCACAGTGGTAACGTGTCAAAAAGAAAAAAAGTTTTTTTTTTTTTTTTTTGCTAAGGATTCTGGTCATCACTAGGCCATGTGAAATATTTGTTCAGTTGGAAATCCGCTACTCTAAATAACGAATAGAACTACAGCATATGCCTAATACAAGCAAAAGTATGTTTCTTTTTTGGATTAGCATCTGAGAAAATATTTCGTGTTTCTTCAACAAAAAAAAATATAAGATATATTTGGTATATGACCCAATTTTTGCACAAAATAAATATATTTAGAATAAAAGATGTATAGAAAATAATTTTTTATCGTGAACCTTTTTCAAAATTACTTCCAGTTTTCCTGATGCAATAACCAAATAAGAGCTGAAAATTAGCAAGTCGGAATAAAGGGTACCAAATACCAAAGTAGTTAAAGGTGATAAATCTGTTAATAAAATAAGCAAACTGAAATATTAGCTCAATCAAACAGTTGCCATAAGAGAGAGAAGTAGCACGTTTGAATATATTTCACATAAACGAAGCAGTGAAACCTTCCGAAAACTTGACACTGATGCTTCCAAAACTTTTGGAAGCCATAATTATATCTTTCTCTGATAGTTTTCTTTATTTATTCTGCAAAGAACTATTTTCTTTCAATATAAGCTTTCCTTCGGAAATGAGGAGCACATTTTATCTTGAATTTAACTTTGAAAACCGATGTGCTAATGTTATTAAAAATAACAATATTATGTTATTTTAATTCATTTGTATTAGCTTGATATGTTGATTTTCTGAGATCTGTTAATATTCCAAAAAATTTCTAAGCCTTGAAAAGTTTTAAAATCCATCAGAAATGAAATTAAACAGAGGAAAATAGTGATTTTTTTTTAAAACTATTTGTCATTTTTATTATTTTTTTGACTTTATGCCACATTACTTTCAATAATAAGTTAATAATTCCGGAAGGGAAAGAAATTTTTGAGTGATCGACGGCTAAGAAAATAACGTTAGAACAAGTTCAGATTGACTGCGCTGAAAGTGACTTGGAAACTAATTTAAATCAAAAATTTGGAAGACGTTTGTCAAAACGTAAGCCAGAAGGGAGAAAGTTTTAATGATATGTCTGAACTTTAACGTTTCTGTCAGACTCGTGACAATCTTTTTCCGAACATTTTATTTAAAGAAATAAGTTTTTAACGGCGTGTGTGTGTTTTGTCTAATTAAAAGTACGATAAACAAGTATATTTATAAACAAAACTGGAAAAATTATGCATCATAATTTTTGGGAAGCTTCGTACAACACTATGATTAAACAGTTTATTTTTAGCATTTTTTTTTTTTTGAAATTCATTTAATCAAATACAATCATTCAGATGAGCTGTGAGCCATAATCTATTTATTTTAAGCTGCACCAATCGTCATCTAGTTTTATAATTGTATTTGTTGGTACAAAACGGAAAAAAATACTCCAAAGCTTTTGTATAATTGTCCAATATAAAAAAATACCAATTATTAAATCCATTTAAACCTGGTTCACTGCTGTCCTGACATTTAGAGGAACTTTAAGCTGTGTCAGAAGATTTCCAAGCAACTAAGTAACCTCTCTAAATATGTTTACATCCCCCCCCCTCCTTGTACTTCACAGTGTTACAAGGTTTCCAACCAGAAAATCATAAAATAGTGTAAGAATGAAAAAACAAAAAAAAAAGCAAATAGCAATTAAACGAGTATAGCAAAATATATTTCTGGAAACATAAATTGTTTGCCCTTGTGACGCCGTCATCAAAATATGAAGTCTTAAAGTCTCGAAATTTTCGGAAAATTTAGCGAGTAAAGTAAGTAAGATGACAGACATATTTTACATGATTTATGGATAGCTGTCCTGCACATGCGGACTGTGAGATTGTGTGATCAATTTCTTTTCGATATATCGGGCGGACGAGGTCAAATAAATTATCGTCAAAAATATTTCTCAAGATGCTCTTCTGATAGCTACTTAGTTCAATTTTTTTCGTTCCTGCACTAATCGTATGACTTTCTAATAAGTGTCATTTATATTATTGTATAAAATATTGCCGTGCAGGAATAGTATATTCAACAAATTCAGAAACATATTTACTGAATGATGCAGGTAGTGGTTGTACGAAAATGGTGTCACACTTTGAAGAGGTTATAGTGTGACAGATGTTGTGACAGCTTATGATAAGGGGAAAGAGGGGATAGCAAGAAGTGTGACAAATATTTTTATAAAAATATTCTTCTGAAAAATAGCTTAACATGTGACAAAAAGGGGGGAGGCATTATGAAAAGTGTGTGACATCATTTCTGAACAAAGTGTTAACTGTGTGCAATATTGAAATTTTTTCCCTAAAATGAAGAACAGGAAACTTATTTCATAACTTTGCGGGGAAAAAGCAGCAGCGGGCTATTTTTTTCAAATGTACTAAAAAACTTAAAGCAGTGCAAAGTTAAGCAGCATGATCTAACAATTACATTAACTGATTATTCTCCCTGTAAAGTTACGTTCAAAGCAAAAAGAAAAAAAGAATTTAAAAACAATTATTTAACATTTACTTTACTTTATGTAAAACTTTTTCATTTATTTATTTATTAAAAATAATTATCTGGCAGAAAATTGTTAAAAATTTTCATCATTGTCTATAGAATAATCTATTTTTTACACAGGCCCGTCATTTAGGGGGGGGCAGGGGGGTCAATTCCCCCCCCTGACTTTGAGAAATCAATGTATTTGCATATAAGTGGGTGTGGCTTTTGATGCTTTCCGATGAAATTGCATTGAGTTTGAACCCTTTGCCCCCCCCCCCGGAAAAACTTGAAATGACGTCCCTGTTTTTACAAGAAACATTCTTCTCAAAATAAGCTATCCTTTTATATATTTTTTGTTCTTTAATTCCGAAGTGAAAGTGATTCCTCTGTCCCAAGGCTCATCGTCCTTATAATAGGCCTACATTGGATAAATGTAGAAACATTTAAAAATAGTTCTTGACGAGCAATTTTATATTATCATCAGTTAACAAAGAAATATTTACAATCCCTAGCAGATGCTTAGAATATTTTTTTACTGCTAATACTAGTTTTGTGATTTCATTTATCTTTTGCTCCATTTGAAAAAACCTATATTAATAGAATTAGGCCAAACAAATACAGCACATTTCACAAAATTAACATATATTCTGGAAGAAAATAGAGTCTTGCTGTGGCGTACATAGCGCCCCCGCGGCTCGGAGGGGGGGGGGAGAATCAATAGGATTGAGGGGCACGATTAAGACAAATAGCACCATCAGTTACATGGTGAAAATATATTTCATATTTTTCTAGGGGGAGGCGCACTTATCAATGTGGCGGAGGAACACACCTAGGTCTATGTACGCTACTGGATTCATGCATGGACCCTAGGTGAATCGACTTTTTGACCTGGGGCGTCGGATTTAGTTTTAGATGTCTTTTCTCTGATAATTACGTAATTTAATGCTCTGAAAGTAATGAAATTTTTCAGTTGAATACTCTCGAACACATGTAAATTAAATAAAGAGATTGTCTTTTCGTAGAATGTACTATGCTAAATTAAACGCTGAAATGTACTAAAGGCAACGCTGTTTGGCAAATTTCAGTCGGTTAACCTTCTCTCACATTCCTGCAGAAAACGTGAAATACCAAACACTAGTAGAAATCTATTTTATTGCAATTAATTTGAACCAAGCAATGATTCGGCAATAAGAACAAATAAATTAATACAAATTAAGGAAATTTCACCTCTTTATATTAACCGCTCTAACACTTACACTACATTCCTTCGGAAAACGCCGACAAATAAAGCACAAAATTCATCAATTTGTAAATATTATCAATTCCACAAACTATGGCTTAGATGACAGCAAACCAAGAGAGAAGCCTACCTAATACTAAATTCTTTTTAATTAATGACCTAAATGAACTTCGTATCTTGAACCCAAACGTATTTTTTTTTTTTTTTTTTTTTGCTATACTACTGCGAGAAAAAATGTTTCTATATAATGTTGTCTGTGGAATTGTTTTATACTAAGTATAGTTAAGTTAACAATATTTTTTTTTATATTGATTGAAAAGAACTGTATGAAATTTTCGAGAACCAACAAAAAAAAACAGAAAAATAATAAAGTAGAGAAATTCTTGAATTTATTATTCTCTACTGAAAGACATAATTATAAGTGACATTGAAATTGAAGGGTAAGTGGATAAAGGTGATGTGTGACAATTTTCGAAACTCATTTTTTAATATGGGTGAAGATGACATTTTTTTAAAAGCTTTTTCTAAAAGTTAAAAGTGCCGCATATCACCTTTATCCACTTGCCCCTTCAATCTATATATATATATAAAAGAAAGTCGTGTTAGTTACACTATAACTCAAGAACGGCTGTACCGATATGGCTAAAAATTGGTGGGTAGGTAGCTTAGAGCCAGGAGACGGACATAGGCTATAATTTATGTGTGTCAGTTACATAAATAGAAAAACTGTCTTATTGACTAAGCCTTTTTACTACGCCTTTTTTGACACCTCCATGGCTGAGCGACATAAAGCACACGTTCTGGCAGCTTCCTGTGTGCAGTAAACAGGTTGTAAGTTAGCGGTGCGTTGAGTGTTATTTGACTTTTTCGTGAAGTAAATCATAAACAAACGCGTTACTTCCCTTGAAATTTATAAGTGATAAGCTGTCAGAAATGATTGCTCATTCGTAGGATCCCGATGATCCCAACCGATATGCCGTTTGAGTTTAAAAGACTTCAATTTCCGATCCGTCTTGCATTTGTCATGACCTTTAACAAATCACAAGGCCAATCCTTAAAAGTTTGTGTTTTGAATCTAGAACATCACTTTTTTTCCCATGGTCAATTATATATGGCATGTTTACGGGTCTAAAGACCATCTGCGTTGTTTCTTTTTGCGCCTGATAGTAAAACAAAAAATTTTGTGCATCACAAGGTACTTTAGTGAAGAGCAACCCATGTACTAAAATACAGAAACAATAATGAATGATTAATGTAGGTACTTAATTTTTTTTGTACTTTCTAATAATAAAAAACTTAATAAATTCAAAAATTTTCTTATTTATTGCCTTTAAGGCGGAACAGAGTTCGCCGGGTCAGCTAGTTATATTTAAAAAGAGAACCACAGCAATGGTGCTGAAAATATTCTACCAGCTAAATTCACGTGTTTATTTTATTTTTTCAATTAAAAAAAAAGCAAAAGTTATAGGATTATTCAAAATTAGTTATTCAAAAATTATTTAACTGATTTTGCTATATAAACTAAATGCTCACCTTGAAAAACGCATTTTTTAATTTTGGGGAAAAAGTATTAAATTTTCTGTTTACATTTTGCCTCAAAACAATGGCTGTACTTTCAAAACATTAAGGAAAATTTTCAAGCAGTGACGCTGAAAATATTCTATCAAGAGATACATCGCTATTTCGGGCACTAGGATGAATTTAGACATTAGAGCTTTTCTTTTCTTCCAGAAAGAAAGCTCTCCATACCGGTGCATTGTCTCAGTTCAATTTGATCGAAATACCTTTAGAGGAGTACAATCTCCTGGGTATTGGCTACAACAAAATTGAATAAAATAGAAGAAAGAATTCAGGAAATGCATTTCAAATTGAAATTGAATCCCTCCTTACTTAACTCAAACATGCAAAGATAAAAAAAAACCTTTGATTTAGCAAATTGAGTCTCTTTATGGTATTGGTAAAGAATGCAGGTTAACAGAGAAATAATGTTTATAAATCATTCAGAATTGTAACTAGATTAAAATAAGAGTAAAAAAAAAGTATAGATGATATTTTTAAGCATTTTATTGTCTGTGAAAAGGTCATGAAGCATGTTAGTTAAAAACTGGAAATAGTCGTTGATATTATTTGTCAGGGGAAGTATTAAGACATAAAAACTTAGTAACAAAAGCCGTTGCAGTTATTCAGGATATCCATGAATCAATCTGGATAACTTTGAGCCACTTTGATTGCTTGACCACGGAGAGATGGCGTGGAAACTGGAAGTGGACCACTTCATTTTGTAAAAGGTAGGATCAGCGAATAAAGTAGGTTTTTACTGCTCGCTGATTTAATCTGTTTCAAAATGAAGAGTTAGCTTCCGGTTCCAGTTCCCCCGCCATCTCTGCTTGTTCAAGCTATTTTTCACTTCGGCGTCAAATAAACTAAACAATATGAGGACCATGTATACATTCTGTTGACGAGGTCATAAAATAAGAATTATGCTCTAGAATTCTAGATGATTTAAAAATCTACTTTAGCAATAGTATAGCTCTTGGTAAAAATATACTCTAGCAAAAGCAATCCGGACTGGCTCAAAGACGTTCTGAATGCCTGTACTTATTTTTAGTCTATATATTAATTTCGAGTTGTATTCTTTCCCAGCAAATTTTTGATAAAAATAAAACAAGAATAACAGACCATAACTCATCCAAGCATTGAATGCATTAGTTTCGCATTGAATGCATTAGTTTCGCATTGAATTATAGCTCAGCATTTTGTTGATAAATGTAAACGAAACAAATGTAATATGAACCATGAATCAACGCTGCTTTGAATGCATTTATTTTGCTTTGCATATTTGCTTAGCGAATTGCTGATTTGAGTCAGCAAAGCAGGCATAATATAAGCCATGACTCATCTGCATGTATTAATTTTTGCTTGAATTATTTTACAGCATGTTTCTGAAGATGCTATTAAAATGAAACTAAGTTAATAAAATAGACAGTTCTGCATGCTGTTAAAAAATTTCAGCTTTGTGAAATAAAGTGTCAGTAGCAAGTTTTATGTATCACTAAAAATCGTTATCGTTTTACTATAAATTATTATTCAATATAGCTGAAATAAAGTTTCAAAATACAAAACAAAATATATTTCGTGCAACTATCTTTTTAATGGAGTCAAAGTCAATAAAAAAAAATATTAAATGCTTCACATAACGACTTATCACTCTGAAATACAAACTCAAGAGTTATTTGGTAGAATTTATTCCAAAGATTAGTTGACACATCGTTGTATATTTATTCTTTCATGCGTCAACTCATCTCAACTTCTAACAAGTCAGTAAAATCTTTGACAGCTCCAATTCCATAATCGATGAAATTAACTTTTATTATGGTTCCTACCAGTGCTACTCTCTTAACTTTATCTCGGAAAAACGTTATTTTAGCAAAATTTTAATTAAATTCATAAGACAAAATCTTGTTAATAACTTTTTAATGTACCCTTCATTCAAGCAAAATGCAAATTAGATTTTCTTTTACTCGTACTTTTATTTTTACTTAAATATTGAGCGATAATTTTCTCTCATAATTTCCGGTGTTTACTTTATTTATGAAGCAAAAGCATTTGTTCGGAAATTGTTTGAATATCAAACTGTAGATTATAAACAACATTTTTATTTGTAATGTCGGTATATAATCATTAATCAATTACTTTATTTAGAAAAAGCTGAATGAATGAATCGTATTTTCTTTTTAGTATTCTTCCAGAACATAGTTCTTAGTTAAAAGTAATTGAAAACTGAGCGTCAGAAAAAGCATTTCTGATTTTAGTCACCACCATGCGTAACCTTATGTCTATTAAAATTCAATTAGAAAGTCAACTTTTATTTTATCTTTGGAGGCAAACATGAAAAAGGGGGAAAATTATGCGAAAACATTTTTGAAATAAAAGAAAAGACAATAGTTTTTATTCTTAATAAAATACCCTTCTTTATTCAATTCAATTTTATCTTCAAACATTTTTACACAATAGTGTTTCAATAAAATTCATAGCAGCTCCGTAGAGGCAAAAATTGAGATCAAAAGGCAACATTCACATCTAAAATTGCACTTAGCCTTAGCTTAGTATTGTCGCCCACCCGTAAGAAACTCAGTTGAAGATGTATTTTCACTATATTTTCTGGTGTAAATCAAGTATCTGGGCATTATATTTCTAACTCCAAAAGAAAATAAATATGTAAAACTATATTGAATCAAAACATGTTTACTTTGTAATTGTGTGAAAATAAGAAGGACAATACTTTTTAAGCAAAAAATATTAACGCGAAGAAAAGATTAACCGAATGATGAAAAATTCAATGCTTTCTTTGTATTCTACCTCCTTGAAATTTAAAAGGTAGAAACATATAATCAGATAAATAGCTTTTCTTGTTTTGTTATAGTGAATAAGTAACAACCAAAGCACCTTCATTAGTTAGTGTTTTTGCTCTCATACGCATGTTTTTAATTTAATTAATTATACAGTTTAAGTATTTACTAAGCAATCAACAGAATTATATTAATTACTTTAAAAGCGTAAATTGAATTCGTTATAATTCATAAGAAAGATGACATGGGGAAATTAATTATATAGCTCACGATTTTAATTGTTTCGGAAAGTAATATAAGCACTTGTGCTGGTCCAAATTTTAGCACTTATCTTGTTACATTTACAATCGTCGCTTTAACTTTTGTCACTAAAGCTTAATGATAAATATCTCATTAAAGCTCTGTCATGATTCTATTAAAATATAGGAATAATTAATCACATGGGAGTACTTATGAGTCATAACTAGTATAAATAAAATGTTTTTAAAAGTAAAGCAATGCTAAAAGGCTATCAGATAAGACTATAATTGAGTAGCAATAAAAAAAAAAATTCAGTACAATGTACAAACTCTGCATTCATTAATCATGTATTACTCATAAATAAGCAATGATTACTTGCGATGCCCAACAACAGAATGTCTAAAATACGTATCAACAAGCAACACAAACTTAATCAAGTTTCCTCCCTACTCAAACTGCAGTATAAAGAATAAAGTTTGAGCATTACAAAGATTGTCG